>BPTQ01000008.1:278764864-278793713 GCA_019973895.1 Chrysanthemum seticuspe | reverse complement strand
AACGAATTATAGCAAGGAAAAGTGAAAAATCCAGAGAACTTCCGTTTTACGACCTTACCGTGAATAAACCTGCTTTTCCGCGCTTATATACTTCTTTTACCGGTTTCAGTTTTAGCTCTGTGAGTGTCGACTACTTTTATCTTCCGCTGCCGCAATCCACGAGTAACGCTGCGGCAGGCTCCTAAAAACACTGCCAAGTTTTGGGTTTTGAGCATAAAAGTTCACTGCTGCAGGTCAACATTTTCTCATCCGGCAGCGATGAGTCTGCCGGATCTACGTTAGGTCTGCTGCAGTCTTCGACTTCTCCTGCCGCAGTGCCTGTATTCCACTGCGGCAGCGTTCCAATTGCACCGGTTCTGTTTTGGGATTACTGCCGCTGTGCTGCCGCAGTGTTTTGTATTCCACTGCGGCAGCGTATACATTAGAATATATATCTTAGACTTAAAAAGTCAAAATCCCTCTCAGAAAACCTCACTTTTGGATTTTGGCTTGGATTCCACAGAACATGTCATAAAATGCCAAAATTTGGGATAGAATGTAGTTCTATTCATAAATGAAGTAATTAAGTTAATACAGAAACTAATAAACACACATACGAACGTACAAGAGGTACAGGCAATAATTAAGTTTCATACTTCCTAAGCAAACACACAAATAAATTAGCCGGACATGGAGAACATGCAAGCATACACACAAATAATCAAAGACATAATTGAATTAATGAAGTAAATACTTATCTTGATGTAAGATAGGGTTTAAAACCGTAAAATACTGTACAAGACACCTTAGGTTCGGTTTTAGGTTTTCACTCCAAAAGACTCTCCCTAAAACTGAAAAATTCAGATTCTATATATAAGATTACATATGCGACGGCGTCACCTTATGTTTTGTGACGCCGTCGTGTCGCCGTCATTAGGGTTTTGTCTTGGCCACGTTAACCTTGCGACGGCGTCACCTTATGTCCGTGACGCCGTCCTCTTCAGCTTCTGACGTCGTCTGGATTGCATCTAGGCCGTCTGAGTAGCGACGGCCTACTCTTTTACAACTGGACGTCGTCACTTGAAAATACGAGTTTTGGGTTTTGAACCGTCACAAAAATCCTCGGACGGCGTCGCAATGAGCACCTAACGCCGTCGCCTTCTATTTTCATCAGCTGTGAGTGTCTCGATTTTGACTTTGGCCATTTTCTTCATATATTCGCGCCTTTTCGTCCAAATAAGTGCCATTCCAGCATTTTGCCTTCAAGAGACCTAAAAAGTGAAAAGGAACGATATTAAGCAATAACGGATACAAAAGTGATCAAATAAGGACTTAAACGACCCCTCAAAATGGTACCTTTTAAAACCTTATCAAACCCACTAATGATGATCTTGTGTTCTTGGCTTACGCGTAGAACACAAATATCATTCAAACTTAAGATTTAACCATTGGATTTACGAAAGAATCAAAACCATTGTTTGAAATACCATAAAGAGTATGAAAATACTTACAAAATGATGATCAAAAACACGGTTTTGATAGTTGATTGTTATGCGTAGGATTTAGGTGGTTGAGAATTAAATGAGGTGAAGTAAATGTATTTTGAAATGCTTTATTAAAAATACTTTGAGCATTTGACACTTTCAGTCCCTTCACCTTAACCATTTACATCCAACGCCCATAACTTCCATTTTGGTTACCCAAAAGTATGATTTATGGAAAGAAAACTTGACGACACTCCCCCTCGACTTAATAAATAATGAAATTTTATAAATTTGAGTCCGAGGAGTGTCAGTAAACCAGAAATGTGACCACCATAATTAAAGACACAACCGGGATGAGGTAACATGCAAGTACAAGGTTTTATGAAACCGAAAAAATATTTGCATTCTCCCCCTCAACACTTGACCGAAAAAATATTTGCATTCTCCCCCTCAACACTTGACCGAAAAATACTGAATTTTGAAAGATAAAAGTGTTGACGAAAGATTTGTACTTGCCATGTTAAAAGAAATATAGATAGAAGAATATTTTTGTTTTTTTATCAGATTTTATAATTTTGTATTTTGTTTTTGAATAAATATTTACAAAAGAGGTTTTGGTGTTTGACTAGTTTTAAGAATGTTTTAAAAGTTCATCCAGTTCCTCTGGAGTCAAACACCGCATACCAATCCGGTGGACTAACTCATTAAACCTAGCAGGAGCTAAGGCTTTGGTGAGGAGATCTGCCAGTTGGTATTCAGTACCCACAAAGTATAATTCAACAGTACCATTTTCCACGTGCTCCTTGATGAAATGATATCGAAGATCGATGTGCTTTGATTTCGAATGTTGAACAGAGTTGCACGAGATCGCAATAGCACTTCGATTGTCGCAGTACATCGAGATTATGTCAAATACGTAACCATAGTCTTTGAGTTGTGTTCTCATCCAAATGACTTGAGCACAACACGCCGACATGGCTACATATCCTGCTTCTGTTGAGGACAGCGATGTACAGTCCTGCTTCTTCGATTGCCATGACACCAGTTTATCACCAAGAAATTGTAAAGCTCCTGAAGTACTTTTCCGTGAATCTAAGCATCCTACGTGATCAGCGTCTGAAAAATCTATTAGTTCAAAACCAGAATCCTTCTGATACCAGAGGCCCAAATTAATGGTTCCCTTGATGTATCGGAGGATTCTTTTAGCCTTGGAGAGGTGGGTTTCAGTTGGTCTCGACTGATAACGGAGCACAGATATACGACAAAGACAATATCAGGTCTACTGGCTGTAAGATACATGAGAGACCCAATGATACTACGGTATTTAGTAGGGTCCACCAATTTCCCATGTAAATCAGCGTCTAGTTTCTTGGTATGTGCCATTGGTGTGGCATAGGTGTCACAATTTTGCATTCCAAATTTGTTTAAAAGTTCAAGGGCATATTTGGACTGACTTAAGAAAATACCACGGGGTTATTGATGAACTTGCAGTCCTAGAAAGAACGTAAGTTCACCCATCATGGACATTTGAAAATGTTTTTTCATTAGTTTGAAAAAGCGTTTGAGTATTTTAAATGTGTTGACCCAAAAATGATGTCATCCACATAAATTTGAACGATTAATATGTGTGCCCCGTGATATTGTATGAACAGTGTAGGGTCGACCGAACCTTTGACAAATTGGTGAGATAGGAGAAATGATGATAACTCATCATACCACGCCCGAGGAGCTTGTTTGAGTCCGTAGAGAGCTTTGTTCAGCTTGTAGACATGGTTCGGGTACTCTGGATCAACGAATCCTTCTGGTTGGCTGACATAGACTGTTTCTTTCAGTTTCCCATTTAGAAAAGCAGTTTTGACGTCCATCTGAAAGACCGTGATGTTTATATGAGCCGCGAACGCCAGAAATATCCGAACAGCCTCAAGACGAGCAACCGGAGTGAATGATTCTTCAAAGTCAATACCATCTTCCTGTCTATAACCCTTAGCCACCATACGTGACTTATTTCTGATTACGGTTCCTTCAGCATCCAATTTGTTTTTCCAAATCCATTTGAGACCAATGACGTAGACCCTTGTTGGTCTTTCAACCAATTCCCATACTTCAAGACGTTTAAACTGATTGAGTTATTCTTGCATGGATTCAATCCAGTTGTCTTTTGTCATTGCATCTTTAATGTTTATAGGTTCAGATTGGCAGACAGTGAGTGCATAAATGCAATGTTCACCATCTGTGTGAAGATGTTGCCTCGTGATGACTGGTTGATTTGGGTTACCAATAATGTTCTCAAGGGGATGGTCTTTCGTCCAACGATGTGTCGAAGGTTGATGTTGATATACATTATGCAGATTTGGAGGATTCAAATGGCTTGTAGATGATTCCGCAACATCAGGTGCAACAGTTTCATTAGCAAATAGGTTGAAGAATGCATTTGGATCATAATCTGCAGGTGGGGGTACTTCATTGTTCAGAACATCAGCAGCTGGTGCAGCGTCGTTGGATGCAGTTTGTTCAACTATTGTTGTAGAGTCAACTAGTGGTGCTTCTTCAACAATAGTTGTTGTAGCAGGTGTATCAGGTAATGGAATATGATCAGGTTGAGCAGCGGAAACATTGGATACACCTAGAGCACGTTCATCAATATCATCACTAAACAGAGGAGCAAATAGCTTTTCCATTTGTTGACGAGTAAGCTGGGGGCTTGGTTCAGCTGATGATGGGGTTTGAGGGAAATTTAAACGGTTATGACCGGGCTCCAAGCTGTTATGCTCAGAAGCCATTTATGTAAGCTCATTGAAATTTGCATGAATCGTTTCCATAACCTGCTTTGTACGACGATTCCATATCCGGTAACCTCCAATGTCAGCTTTGGCTTTGAGCTTTCCAAAGTTATCACGATCATTATTCGGGTAGCAAAGGGATCCAAATACATGAAAGTGTTTGAGATTTGGCTTTCTGTTGTGGATAAGCTCAAAAGGTGTTTTGTTGTGACGTTTTGTAATCATTGAGCGATTCTGAGTGTAGCATGCAGTTGAGACGGCTTCAGCCCACAAGTAATCTGGAAGTTTAGCATTGATTAACATCGTTCTGGCAGCTTCTACTAACGTACGGTTTCGTCTTTCAACAACTCCGTTACTTTCTGGTGTGCGTGCAATAGATGTTTGATGCTCAATTCCCACTTTCTCATAAAATTCTCGAAGAGTTTGATTCACAAATTCAGTTCCTTTGTCTGTTCTGATTTGTCGGATTATGTTACGGAGCTGAACTTGAATTTTCATGAGAAAGGTGATGATCATCTGTGGAGCTTGATCTTTACTTCGAAGAAAGTAGACCCAAGTCCATCTTGAGTAGACATCGACAATTACCAAGATATAGCGTTTGCCATTAATCGTTTGCACGCGCATCGGGCCACACAAATCCATGTAAAGAAGATGAAGCACATGCTAAGAGCTGTGTTCCACCTTTGAAGGAAAGTGAGCACGAGTGCTTTTCCCTTGTTCACACACTGAGCATAGGTGATCTTTAGAATATCGGAATCTCGGAAGACCTTCAACTAGTTTGTATCGAGCAAGGTTGGTTATGGTTTGAAAGTTTAAATGTGAGAGACGAAGGTGCCATAGCCAAGATTTTGTTGATGTTGCCTTTGAAAGTAGACAGATGGGAGATGAAGAAATCATGTCTTGCATGGAGATAGTGTAGATACTTGAATTGCGAGTGCCAGACATAAGATCGTTTCCTTGTAGATCACGAATGAAACAAGTTTTCTCCCGAAAAGCAACTTCCAAATCTCCATCACAGAATTGACCTACTGAGAAGAGATTGTGACCGAGGCCTTCCACATAATAAACCCTGCTAATTTTGATGTTTCCATTGATGTAATCTCCGTAGCCCATGATAGCTGCGAAGTGATCATTCCCGAATCTGACAGTGCCAATGAACTTTGCAACAAAGTTTGATAACAGCTTGAGATTGCCTGTCATGTGTTAGGAACATCCGCTATCAACAATCCAAATGATGATCTGTATCACCTGCATTACACACAGATGACACAGATGGAATAGAAGTAGATGTGGAAACTGAAGAGTTAGAGGGTTTCGAAGCAGTTATAGTAGAAATACACACATCAATGATTTTAGGTATCCATTTAAATCCTAGTGTATTATGTATCCATTTCTGCCATCTCCAACTAGTCTTTGCTTTAGTCTTAGTGAATGCACTAGGTGGTACTACGTTCCTTGGAGGTGATAATGGAGCTACAGGGACATCAATGCATTTCTTAGAATCTAAAGAGGGCGGTTTACCAAGCACAGACTTAGAAGCATTAGTGGGCCTAGAGGTATTCCGTTGCTTAGGACTCCGTAAACGAGACAAGATAGCTTTAGCAACACACTTATCATGACAATCAGAAAGCATACTTTTATGACATATAACACAAGAAGCTTCAGACTTAATATCAAAAGTACTTAAAGGTTCAGCATTCGTTACATCACTTTTTCCATTACATTTGTCAGACAAAATATCTAAAGTGGGTGCAACTTGGGTCTTATTCAAAGTCCTAGGGTGTTCTTCTACTTCAGCATTCTTTGTTGTTATTGTCTTAGGTCGCAACTTCCTATTCTTCCTTGTATTGCTCCTAGGCTGTGAAGTGTGGACGTTGGGAAAAGAGGCAACTATTCCTGTTTCAGTAGAGGGAAGCACATTAGTATCTTGTGGTTTGTCAGTAGGCATTCTAGTGTCACTTTTTCTAAGTGTTACAAGTGCAAGTTTCTTAATGTTACTAATCTGAACTTGTTCATACTTTCCTAACGTTTCTTGTAACTCAATGATAGTGTGCAACAAATCTTGAATTTCAGAACGAAGATTTCCAGAAAAATTCAGGACTTCTTTAGTGTGTGCAAGATAATGATCAAGTTCGTTTGATGCTTCATCACGAGTCTGTTTGAGTAAATCAAATATGACACCATATTCCTTTTTAACTTTTGCAAGTTCTTGTTCATATTTTGAGATTTGACATTTCAAAGACGCGTTTTGATCATCCAGTTGCTCAAATTTTGGATTAAAAGTTTTGGAATGCAACTTGTGGAAAACTAGAAGAGGGGGGGTTGAATAGTTTTACCAATTTAAAACTTCCTTTTAAATATTTAGATCGACTTATGTCAATCTATTTGGTTGTTTATGTTGAACGTTGATAGATAGATATATAAACGTGTAATGAAAGATAAAGAGTAAGAAGCACATCACCACAACACAAGTTATTTATAGTGGTTCGGCTACAAGGACACCTTCCTTGCCCTACTCCACTCCCCGAGTCACCTACTGAAGAGTTCGTAAGCACTACACCAAATCTCCTTATGGCGGAGAAGCCTTCACAACGTCGCTTAACCTTTTTCCGGTACAAAGCTAAATACCGAGTTCTTTCACACCAAGGCGAACCACACCTAACACAACGTCGCCTACCCTTTATACGGTGCTAGGCTAACCACCGAGTTCTTCACACCTTAGGAGAACTAATCCTATCACAATGTCGCCTACCCTTTATTAGGTACTAGGCTAAGCACCTAGTTCCATTACTATGGAGGAACTACTACCCTTCACGACACAACACCTAATCTCAAGGAGAACTACTCCTTGTTACAACACCATCAAGGATATCACCATCCTTGTAAATAAACAAATACTTATATGTATAACGATGCACCTCATCGATTATATGACCTAGGCATTCTTCCCAAATGCTACTTGATTTGATTCTTCGGCATCCTTCACTAATGCCTTTGACACAACGCTTGGCACCCTTCACTAATGCCTTCGTCTTGACACCTTTAGCATTCTTCACTAAATGCTTTGACACGGATGATGAGCACTTTTCACTAATGCTTTCATCTTGACACTTTCGGCATTCTTCACTAATACCTTCAACCCAACATCTGTGGAGAAAGGTAGAACTATCAACAAGAGAACCTTCGTTGTATTGATGATGACGAAGCATGGCAACTCATGGACTTGAGCTTGCACGTCTTCAAGAAGTGGTGATCTTTCCTTTAAGAGGAACCTAGAAGATCACACAAAAACAAAAGACAAACTACATAGATCACTTGGATATGAGGTTAGAGGGTTAGAATACTAGGGGGAAGTATGTGTATGAAGTGATGAATAGAAAGGAAGAAATGGCTCTCTATTTATAGAGAAAATTCTCTACTGTTTCCCCGAATCCCACGGATCCCTTCCACTTGGGATTCGGCTAGCACAAAGCCAGGGATCCGTGGAATGCTCCTCTTTACCCATGGGTATTTTTTGTTATGGGTCATGGGTCATGGGTCATGGGTTATGGGTTGATCCATGGTTTTCTTTCTAGATACAATGAACTTGGTTAAGTGGTATATATAAAACCATGGGTTATGGGCCAATACCATTTGCTAGTTTTTACCCATTTAGTATATACTTGTTTTTACCCATTTTAGTATACTTAGTTTAAGTATATGCTAACCCAATATGTAAACACTAGTTGTTGTACATATGTATTTAAATCATAAAATCACTTATACTTGTTTTAGTGTTTTATGTGAAAACGTAAGTGTGTTAGGAAACTATTAACTCAAACTATTTACGTATTCTATTTGTTTCGTTAAAATGATTTTACGTTTGTTATCGACAAAACATTTGAAGATCGTAAAATATAAATAAACGTTTTAACGGCTTATTTGTTTTAACAATCTCCCCCTTTTTGTTGATGACAAAACATAAAATTATTTTAAGGAAAAGCTAAAATTCGTAGAAGTTTGAATTTGTAGCTTTTACTTTCTTCTCCCCCTTTTTGTCGAAACAAAAAGTGTTAAAAGAAACCAACACAATTTTTATAAGAAAAGGTATGTAAAAATGTAAAGAGAGCAAGTGACGGGAATGGTACTCGTCTTAACTCCCCCTTGACGAGTCCGTCCCTTTGAAAGGGCGTCAAGGACATGACGTAAAATAAACTAATTGTGTTTGCAATTAAGTTTGCAAATGGTTCGTCTAAGTGACGAAAACGTGCTCCCCCTTGAAGATTTCAAAGATGCAATGGGGTATCATGAAGTGTAATCCAAAATTGGATTAAGTTGCAAATGATTTTGCAATGTCGTTTGACACAAAGCTCCCCCTAGCTTTATGATGTCTAAATCTTCATATGCTAATTTGAAAATCTACAAAGTAAAGGTTAGAAAACAAGAGTATAATGCATAATTTCCTGCAAGTAAAACTCAAGTTAGTAGAAATTTGTGCTTCTGATTCACGGATCCCACGGTTCCCTTCTTGAAGGGATCCGTCTAGGCATTATGGAGGGATCCGGCTGTCTGTTGACAGTTTCTTCAGCAATGAGAGTGTTTCAATCAATGCTAATATATGTGTGCAACAAAGAGCACAACGCACAGAATAATCAAAACATAAAAATGTTCATTCAATAAAACAAGAGATAACAAACCAAATCTCTAAAACTAAGAGAATGAACTAGGGCATACAAGTATCAATAAATACTAACTAGATACTAGACTTAAAGTTCTACAATGTGCTTGAGTCTAGGGATGAGTGGACTTGTTGATTTGATCCAACTTTTCAAGAAGATGATTAAACATGAAATGTATCTCATTTTGTATTTCTTGAAAAAGTCCTTGAGTGTTTAGACAATTTGGACGATTATTGTCTTGGTTTGGACCCGAAGGGAAATGGATACTTTGAGGAGGTTCTATGTGTGCTTGTGGGTCTTCATTTAGAGAAGTAGGAAAAGGTTCTAAAAATAAGGGTGGTAATGGAACTTCTTCAAGGTTATTCCTTGTCTTCCATGATGGGCTAGTTGGTGTTGTGGGTGGTTCCCTATTCAATGAAAAAGTTGGTGAATGGGAGGTTCTTAGTGGTGAATGATCTAACGAGTAGATGTTTGATAACGCTACACGCGTCGTTCGGGGTCAAGGAAACTTCCTTTTCTTCGAGCAAGTTTTATAACACCCTAGGCAGTGAACCTAATCGTTGTAGTGTAGTAATTAGGGTAAGCCACGGGTATTGATATCGTTCTCTAGGGGAATAGTGTCGTTAGGCTGAAGTGTATGTCGATTTAAGTCTAAAGGTGAGGGATGATTATTTTTGTATTTTTATATTTTATGAATCTCGGTTTTGGAGGGGAGGGTGGAATTAGTTGCTAGTCAACTATCCCAAAAGCTACTAACTAAATTATGGATCTACCAGTAACGTGAAGCGTATTTACTTATGATGTATTACTCCTTGCTAGCTATCCAATTCTACCTACTGAATTGTCACGTCCTATTGATGGTCGAATTGTCACGTCCTTATTCTTAACGCGTTGTGTTTTCTAAGGTCGTAAGGTGTGCATTCCCTAACTCTTTAAAGTCACCTTTAAGTGTAGTAAACAAAATCCACTAAGTCATTCATAAACTAACTTTAAGGTTATCTTTGGTTTAGTAAACGAAATCCACCAAGTCATTCATAAACTATCAAAGATTTATCAAGTATTAAACACAACGATAGCCTAGTCGCACTCCTAAGCTAATTACAATTAAGATAAGAGACAACCAATCAAACAAGAGACAGTAGGGTGCAAGAATTATAAACTAAACCAATTAGACTCATTGAAATTGTCACACCCCAAATGATGAAGATAGACACAAGCATCACTAAGAAATCAATAAGATCTAATTAATTATATACAAGTTTCATACAATCATAAGCAAACACAAGGTGAATTAGCCAAGCATAATTAATGAAGAGCAAGCAACAATTGTGATAATTGAAGACATACCATAGGATTGGATTAACAAACAAATCATTACACGATGTTTATGGAGTGTTTGAAACCCTTTAAGTTGCTGGAAAAACACCTACCTAAACCCTGGAATCGGACTTAGGGTTTAGGGCTTACAAAAAGTGAAGTTATAATGTTATATTTATAGGTAGATTTTCTGTCGGCAAAGAGCGACGGCGTCACACTTATAGAGTGACGGCATCACGACCATTTTTTCAGCAAATTGTAGATTTTCTCGTTCCGGTCGCGTGGGCTTTTGAATCACCTAAATCCGAGTTCGTATGCAAAAGTTATGGCCAAAACAATATCAACTACTTCGCGCGCATGTTGTGACTTGATCAGCTTGTGACGGCGTCACCTTAAGGTTGTGACGACGTCGCCTTTAGTCTCTGACGTCGTCTGGGTCGCATCTAGGCCGTCTGAGTAGCGACGGCCTACTCTTTCACAACTAGACGTCGTCACTTGAAAATACGAGTTTTGAGTCCTGTATCGTCACAATAATTTTGGGACGGCGTCGCCATTAACACCTGACGCCGTCGCCTTCTAGTTTCAGCAACTGTGAGTGTCTCAATTTTGACTTTGGCCATTTTCTTCATATATTCGCGCCTTTTCATCCAAATAAGTGCCATTCCAGCATTTTGCCTTCATGAGACCTAAAAAGTGAAAAGGAACGATATTAAGCAATAACGGATACAAAAGTGATCAAATAAGGACTTAAACGACCCCTCAAAATGGTACCTTTTAAAACCTTATCAATGTTCGGGGTGAGGAAGAGGCTCATTCAAGGATTGTAGTCCACGATTAATGAATAATGGTTTTGATGGCTTGCTAGAACTAGCCATTTTTGGTTTTGAACTAGATGACCCTTTTTCTAGTCCGAAAGGTTTGATGCTAATCCTTGCAGTTCTCTTAGCCTTTGGATGAGTTTGATGAGGGGAAATTCTAGCTTCACTATCTCTAATGGGAGATGTTTCGGTGGATGAGATTTCATGGATCATTTGACCTTTTCTCTTGGATGATCCTAAGGTTGAAGAGTTGTTGCTAAGAGCCTTAGTCATAGTGATGATGGTGCTTGTAAGAGCTTCTTTAGTTGCTGATTTTTTAGATGTGATTGAGAGTGGTGACTTAGTCCTAAGGTTGTTTGGTTTATAAAGGATAATTTGAATTAGGAAATTAAATCCTTGGCCACTTAGAGGACTAAGCATGCTCTTGAGGTTTTGATCAGCTCTAGGAGGGTAATTAATGAATGCTAAAAGTGGTTAGAGAACCAAAAGGTAACTTGAATTTGAATAAGGAGGCTGATTTAATCTTTCTGCATGTACGGATCCCGCGGATCCCTCTCAGCAGGGATTCGCCTGGTTAAAGACCAGGGATCCGGCCATCAGACAGGTTTTAGGTGAAATGATTATGCTTTTGTAAGATTTATTATCAATGGATTTCGAGGTTTTGACTTAATTTTGAATTCATTAGCAGTTGGATATCTCAAATCCTCAACCATAACAAGTAATGGTGCTTAATGATGGTTTTGGCCAAAAAAATGACCTTGGGTAGTCTAACTATATGTTTGACAAGGATTCCATTTAATTTGATGTGGAGAAATGGTGATACCAAGTCCTAAAAGTCAAGTAATGCCCTAAGAGGAATTTACTAAAATCTCTAGAAAATAAAAAAATGAAAAACTAATTTTTGAGGCTAATTTTGAGTCAAAAATGATTGAGATCAATTTGCTAAAATTGAACGATAGACCTAACTAAGGGCTATCAAACGTGATAGATAATGTGTGAGTGTTGGGGCGGAATTATGGTGAGTTTTGACTAGTTGAAAAACAAATGTTTCGAAAATATATCCTAGATAAGCCATGGATGAGTGTGAGGTTTCAACTATTTGTGAAAGACTTAGTTGGCTCTAGTATCTTGTGTTTGACTTGTTTGAGGTGATCTAGTAGACTATTTTGATGTACCTAAATATGTATTGTATATCAGATACTACGGATCCCACGGTTCCCTTCTGGGAGGGATCCGTCTAGTACAAATGCTGGGATCCGCCTACTGCAGATCAGAAGGCTTTCAGCAAATGTGCAATTTTGCACTTCTTAGTAAATGCTTCTCCTAGTTGTTTCTATGGGGACTAAATGCAAGAATACAACTACTATAATGTATGGCAAGGTAGGAAGAGCTAAAGTTTCTAGAATGAGTGACGATGACCACTCAAGGGGTCGTAAAATCTCATTTTTCAAATACTTAAGTTAGAGTTGTTTAGTGCCAATATATGTCCATACCTACATTCTACAAGCATAATTTAAAGTGTTACAAACCATTGTTTGAAATTGTTCATCATGCACTTGAGTCCTAAGAATTTACCTTTCTTTTCTCTCCTTCACTTCTTCACCCGCCCTCCACTTTTTATCAAACCATCTTCACTTCTTATTCCTCAAGAAATTGGCGAAGCATTTGAAGATTCCCTTGGTTTGTTGCCATTCGGGTGATTCATTGGGGATGTTTGGCAATTGGTTAATGTAGTCCAAGGGGTCGAGATTGATATTTTCGAGTGGGTTGCTACTACTCCCTTCACCTTCACCTTCTCTTTGCCTTTCCCTTTCGTCCGAGGAATCTGTGGGTGGGTGTGGCCTCTTGCCTTCTACCATAAACCTTGTTGTTCTACCCTCGGTTAATGGTACCATAACCTTATTGCAAAAGCTATGATCCAAGGATTGTGGGGAAGGGTCTAATGCAAATATGAATTTAGCGAGACGGGTTAGAAGCATTGCATATGGAAGCACCATCTTGTCCATACTTCTTACACTTGCCATTCTCTTGATCATGTAGTAGGCAATGTTGAAGCGGGTCTCGGTCACAAGACAATAGATCATGAATCTTAGACATGCGTTGGGGTGATCCTTGTTTCCTACTAGACACACCACATTCTCCATTATCACATCTTCCCATTTTCTATATAATGCAAACATCTCCGAAAGCTCCATTTGAAAAGGATCCCTATAGATCACTCTCGACTTTCTAGTTACCCTTGAAGGATATGCTCTTGGCATAAACACGGTGTCCCTTACCATGGTTGCTTCCGGGATTATTGTGTGATAAATGTCGTGATGATCAACCATAGAGTGTAGCTCCTGCAACGACAATTCATTAGAGTACATGCAAACACCATCGGATGGAACCCCTATTATTCTTCCAAACTCCTCAAGTGAAAGAGTGTACTCATGTCCATTTATGGTAAATTCAATTGAGATGGACCCATCATCATTTCTAATTATACCCATAGTCTTGTAGAACTCAAGCACAAAGACCAGGCAAATTTGCTCGTTTATATCCAATAAACAATCAAACCCAATACTTCCAAATACTTCCCTCATGTCGGTATTTGCAAGAAATGATGGATCAACAACTCTACCTTCATGAAAGAGTCTCCTTTCAAGCAACTTAAAGGCTTTCCTATCATCAGACTTAATCCATTTTTCCTATGGTACATGGGAATGTAGTGAGTGGTGTCTTGGTAATCTTGTTGCTTGTTGCTTGGCATGATGTTCCTAAACAATACAACCACAATGTGGTGTTAATGGTGAATAGTAACCTAAAGGGTTTAATCACAATTTTGCTCTCATCATCTTTGTTGAGTTCACGAAATGTGTTTAATTTGTATTAACAATGTTAATTCTTTGATTTAGATTATCTTAGAAAACAATGTGGTGACAAATTATGATAAACCCATTTGAACCCAACTCTTAAAGATGAAGATATTGTAATTCTAAGAATCAAGGAATTAAATTAACAATGTAGTGAAGATTATACTTACACAAGTGATTGTTAAGCTTGAGAAGAATGATCAATTTGCTCCTATGAACAGTACCAGAGTTCTTGTTCGTGAGTCTTTAAGGTGAGAATGATTGTGGAACTTCCACAGTGATCATTTTTTAAGCTTATATTGTCTTCTGTTGCACAGATCCCGCGGATCCCTCTCATTTGGGATCCGGCTAGTATAAACTGAGGGATCCGGTATAACAGCAAAAGTCAGCTCAAACATTCCTTGATAACTATGGTTTGGGAGTTCTAAAACGCCTAATGTTTTGGTGTTAAGGTTCTAAAACTTGTGGTTTGAGGTTTTGATGATTTAATGCTATTCCTATTAGACGAGGTTCCCTTTTTAAGAATTAGTCATAATTCTTGAGAAGCTTTTCAAACATTATAATAAAATCCCATTTTATTATAACATAAGAAGTTTCACATGGATATTTATTGATATACATGAAATGTCAATAAATCCTTTGTGATGAATAATGATTGATGTTATCATATAACTTAAGATATCATTATTGTGAGTTGGTGATGTAGTTTTAACTAAGTCGGAGAAAACTGATAAGATAGGGGCAATAATATAAAAAGCTACAAGAACAATTTCTAGTAAATCATGCAACTAACATTTTGATAATAACAATAAATGTAAGTAATTATAGATCATACCTTTGCCAAATATTCTTTTTAGTAAAAGAAGTATTTAGATATTTTTGTGATCTTCTTGGAATCTCCAGATTTATGTTGTAAGAATATATAAACATTCTTTTTGCGAAATGTTTCGAAAAATTCTTTATGATCTTCTTGGTGACTCCAAATCCAAGTATGGATAATGCTTAAGAAAAAATGTTAGAATATTCTATCATTGTCCAACAATAAGCAACATAATGATTTTTTTCAAAATGTGATAAAAGTAATCCTTCTTTGTAGTTTTCAAACATACATGGATCGTATCAAGTTTTTTTAAAGTACAACATACTCTAAAAAACTTGGTTACGAAGCTCTGATGCCAATTGTGGAAAACTAGAAGGGGGGATTGAATAGTTTTACCAATTTAAAACTTCCTTTTAAATATTTAGATCGACTTATGTCAGTCTATTTGGTTGTTTATGTTGAACGTTGATAGATAGATATATAAACGTGCAATGAAAGATAAAGAGTAAGAGGCACATCACCACGACACAAGTTATTTATAGTGGTTCGGCTACAAGGACACCTTCCTTGCCCTACTCCACTCCCCGAGTCACCTACTCGAGAGTTCGTAAGCACTACACCAAATCTCCTTATGGCGGAGAAGCCTTCACAACGTCGCTTAACCTTTTTCCGGTACAAAGCTAAATACCGAGTTCTTTCACACCAAGGCGAACCACACCTAACACAACGTCGCCTACCCTTTATACGGTGCTAGGCTAACCACCGAGTTCTTCACACCTTAGGAGAACTAATCCTATCACAACGTCGCCTACCCTTTATTAGGTACTAGGCTAAGCACCTAGTTCCATTACTATGGAGGAACTACTACCCTTCACGACACAACACCTAATCTCAAGGAGAACTACTCCTTGTTACAACACCATCAAGGATATCACCATCCTTGTAAATAAACAAATACTTATATGTATAACGATGCACCTCATCGATTATACGACCTAGGCATTCTTCCCAAATGCTACTTGATTTGATTCTTCGGCATCCTTCACTAATGCCTTTGACACAACGCTTGGCACCCTTCACTAATGCCTTCGTCTTGACACCTTTAGCATTCTTCACTAAATGCTTTGACACGGATGATGAGCACTTTTCACTAATGCTTTCATCTTGACACTTTCGGCATTTTTCACTAATACCTTCAACCCAACATCTATGGAGAAAGGTAGAACTATCAACAAGAGAACCTTCGTTGTCTTGATGATGACGAAGCATGGCAACTCATGGACTTGAGCTTGCACGTCTTCAAGAAGTGGTGATCTTTCCTTTAAGAGGAATCTAGAACATCACACAAAAACAAAAGACAACCTACATAGATCACTTGGATATGAGGTTAGAGGGTTAGAATACTAGGGGGAAGTATGTGTGTGAAGTGATGAATAGAAAGGAAGAAATGGCTCTCTATTTATAGAGAAAATTCTCTACTGTTTCCCCGGATCCCACGGATCCTTTCCACTTGGGATCCGGCTAGCACAAAGCCAGGGATCCGTGGAACGCTCCTCTTTACCCATGGGTATTTTTTGTTATGGGTCATGGGTCATGGGTTATGGGTTGATCCATGGTTTTCTTTCTAGATACAACGAACTTGGTTAAGTGGTATATATAAAACCATGGGTTATGGGCCAATACCATTTGCTAGTTTTTACCCATTTAGTATATACTTGTTTTTACCCATTTTAGTATACTTAGTTTAAGTATATGCTAACCCAATATGTAAACACTAGTTGTTGTACATATGTATTTAAATCATAAAATCACTTATACTTGTTTTAGTGTTTTATGTGAAAACGTAAGTGTGTTAGGAAACTATTAACTCAAACTATTTACGTATTCTATTTGTTTCGTTAAAATGATTTTACGTTTGTTATCGACAAAACATTAGAAGATCGTAAAATATAAATAAACGTTTTAACGGCTTATTTGTATTAACACAACTGGTTGATTTTGTTTTGCAGAGCAAGTTCACGATTTTGACAATCTTTTTGACACCATTGAAGACGACGTTTTGCATTTGAAAGCTCGTTTAACAGTCGTTCATTTCCAACTTTTAATGACTCGATCTGAGGCACATTATCAGTATTCTCAACAATTTCAACAGAATCAGCAGAGATATAATCAAATGCATATGACAAAGAATGCAATAACACAACATTATGGATATCAACACAGATAACATCTTCCAAGAGTCGATCAACATCTTTTCGTAACATTTTCTTTTTACGTTTTGTATTTGAAATAGATGTTTCTGTTTTCTCGAAAACGATTTTCATCAATCCAAGTTCTTTATGAAATTCCCTTTCCCAATACAATGCACAATTTTTCAAATTTTTAACATGGGGTAAAATTCTTTTCTGAAAAACATCTCTTTGTTCTCGCGCCTGAGGCGGTTGAAAATGTTCAACTTTTATTTCAGAATGAAATTCAATCTCACGTTCTAAAAGTTTGATGTCAGAAGTGAAAATGTCAAAATATCTAAGAATTTAACGATTTTCGGGTATTGAATTACTTCACTGGGTGAAGGTAAAGGACCATAAATTTGTGCATAATTTGGTTGGGGAGCAACATTAGAAGACTCAAACATAGGTGTGATAACCCGAGGTATGTTAGAAGAATCCTTGTGTGTGACGAAAGAGACGGCTTTTGAATAGTTAAATGGTTTGTTATAAACAACATTTTCTAATTTTGATTGACCCTCGTCTTCTGCATCTAATTACTCTTGACGATGATATTCAACAACATTCATAACAGAGTCATCAATTTTGTATTCTGCACTGGAAACTTCAGGATTTGGTTTGAATGCTTTGTTTGAAAGCTTTGGTTTGTAATCAGCAAGATTCGGTCCATATCCATTTGGATTGGATTTTAAAGTAAACTTTTGAATAGTTGTGATTGACTCACCATGTTTATAAACAAAATTTCGAAACTCTTTGAGTTTGATTTGTAAGCCGACAATTTCTTCAAGATAGTCATCTATTCATTTCGTTGAATGCTTTTTGTACGCAGAGAACTGTTTTTGACAAGTTAACAACTCAGCCTTGGCTTTTTGAGTTTCCAAAGTAAGAGCGTTAAGTTGTTTTTTATGTTCATGTTTTAGTTGTTCTATTTGAGACAACAAAGCATTCTTGGATGCGGCTAGATCACGTATATGTCGTTCTAAAGATTTTTCATTTTGATGTGATTTAGCAAAAGCGACTTCAAAACCTTGTTCACGTTTTTCTTGAGTTTTAAAAAAATTGAGTTGCCTTTTTAAGCATTCAATGTCCCTGGTTAACAGTGCATTTTTACTGTGTAATTGCTGATTCAGTGCACAACATTCTTCCATTTGGGATTGTTGGTCTTTAAGTAAGAGATCAACATCTGAATTAGGCAAAGGTTCAACGTGTTCAACATGAGTCACAACATGATCACTAGTCAGATCCTCAAGTATAACCACGGAGTCAATTTGAGTATCAAAGGTAATCATAAGGTCATCTTGATCATCAAATGTAACTACGGGGTCTAGTTGAGAATCGTCAGAATGAGATGTGGACGGCTTATGTTGAACATTCTGAGCCTCGTCGGATTCAGATGGTGGTTGAGATATTAGATTAGTGATGAATATGGTTTGTTGGGGTACTTGAGACAAGCCATCAGTGTCATACACTGGGCCTGTGTCACTCATGTGGAGTTCGTGCGTATTAGCCATCAACATAACTGCTGCATTAGCCTGCAAGTCCTCCATATCATCATCTGAGTCTGCATGTGCCATAAAGCTCTGTTCTTTGTTTGCGAGGGTTCCACCAGCTTCATCCTTAAGAGCCAAAAGTAAAGCCTCCTTGTGATAGGCACTGCCTCTAGTCCTCGGTTTTGGGCATGCATTAGCCAGGTGACCCTTCTCATTACAGTTATAGCAACGAAGACCATTCATCCCATTCTGAGCATTACCCTGTTCAACCAATTGAGCTTTCTGTTGTTGTGGAGCACCCATGTTATTCCTTCCCATAGCATTAAACCCTTGACCACCGCCCATATGACGAACATAACCACAATTCTGAACTTCAACACGTCCATTGTTCACAACAGCCTGATTCCTTGTGTTTGATGAGGAACGAATGCGATTGTTGGATTTGTTTGTATAACGGCCGAAGGCTTTAGCAATCATAACAAGTCCTTGTTGCAATGCATCGAAAGCATCAGAGTCCTCATTGGCTTCACTGTAAAGTGCTTGATCATTGTTGTTGTTGTATGGAACCAGTTGAGTTTGTTGAGATTGTTGCTGTGACGGATCATATGGTGTAATTGTTGCAGTTGGTTAAGGAGCGGGTTGAGAAGGATAACTAGTTTGAGCCCACAAAGCAAGTTGTTGATTGTCCGGAAGTGACGGTGGGGTCGGGAGTCCACGAATAGCCCTTTCTTTGTCAACTTCTTTTTGGTGGGGCTTCAAATAGTCGTACAACAATCCGTATGTAGCATGATGGAGACTTTTAGGTTGACGGATGAAAATGACATACTTTTCCCAATCTGGACCAAGACTACTTAGAAACTTAGTGTTGACTGCAATTCTTGGCATAATGATGTTATGTTTGTCCAATTCATTGATGATGTCTGAGAATCGATGATGATATGACTCTATTGTCTCTCCTGGTTCAATCATGAAGTGTTCATAAGCCAAGTAGATTTTGGATTCCATGTCTTCTTGATTGAGTTCAGTGCCTTCCATGAGAAGATGAATATGTTCCCACATTGCCTTTGCAATCTTTTGAGCATCAACACTTCGAAGGATTGGATTGGGTAATCCTAAAAGGATATATTGCATTGCTAGCTCATCAGCTTCGAAATGTAGAAGTTCATCATCAGAAAGGTCAGCAACAGTTGCAATGTTTGTGAGATCATCTCTTGGTGGAATAGCATTTGGATCTCCGGGTGTAACGACAATAGGCATCTGAAATGGACCTTCCAAGATGACCTTCTTTAAGAACTTTCCATGTGGCTTCGTTAGATCACAAAACCTAAAGAACCTAATTACCCATTGATCATAGTTTCCGGGAGTGAGCATTGGAGGTCTATCAAGTGATCCTGCCTCATGAATGGATTGTTGGCTACTTAAAGCTTCACACATCTTTGCAAACCAAGACGGTTCCTTCATAGTATTCCTTGATGGATGTTGATTGTAAAGGTTTGTGTAAGGTTGTACTTGAATACTAGGTGGTGGTTGAACCATTTGAGGTGGAATTGCTCCTTGTTGTGGATAATGTTGTTGGTTAATATGTTGTTGATAAACTTGTTGTTGTTGATTGAATTGTTGATGTTGTGGACTGAGTTGTTGTTGTTGTTGTTGATTATACGTGTAAGGAAAGTAGTTAGAGTATGGTGGTTGAGACATGTTGAAAACTTGTGTTGTAAAATGGATCTTTGTAGTCGAATAAAACGTTGTTGATGAAGTATCCTTAGGCGTAGAAACCAAGTTTAGGCAAAGTAATACTTAGGCGTAAAAACACCAAACTTACGCGTAAAAGCAATATTTACGCGTAGGATTAGCTTACGTGTAAGAATTGAGAAACACTAAGATTAGGCGTAAACTGAAAGTTAGACGTAGAAAACTTATGCGTAAGATTAGCTTATGCGTAAGAGAATGCTTAGGCGTAAGAAAATGCTTAGGCGTAAAGAGTTCTACGAGTAAGTTTTAGCTTATGCGAAAAATTAGGGTTTTGCCCAAAAATCCTTTACACTAATCTCAGTGCAAAAGATATCTAAAGTCGAAGTGTTTTCAGGCTTATCCAAGCAATAAAACACTGAGTAAACCAAGAAAACTGAAGATCAAGCCACATATAGCTTACGCGTAACTTTAGGGTTTTGTTACGCGTAAAACTTAACCAAAACGGATTTTTTGGCCCAAAGAGTTTCTAAACCAGATTTTTGTGATGAAACAGCTTCAATATCACCAAAATAACACAAAAGTGTGAAACTTGATGATCCAAAACTTGTACACACGTTACGCGTAGAAATGAACACACGTTTGAAATCAAGCTTAAAACCAATGAAATACACGTAAAGTTTGAAACTTTTTACCAAAAACTGAAATTTTAACACCTAAAAACCTTGAAAGTACAAGAATCTTGGATAGTAAAGTGTAAAAAATGAGTTTTTATGCGTGAGAAAGTTTGTAAACCGTAAGTTACGCGTAAAACCAAAACTGCAAAAACAAAATCTTTTCACCCAACTATTTGGCGATTGATACCACTGTTAGGTCACCATGTTTGTAACACAAGCATCAATAGAAGAAATATAGATAAGGTGATCGGATGAACACTACCAAACACACACGTATGAATAAGATAGAAAGGTTATGCGTAGGTGTATTGATAAGATGAACAACCAACCCTCAAGTGAGGGTTTACAAGATTATTTATAGGGCAAGGAGCTAGGGCAACACTACTAACATCATTCCCTTCTTATGGGCTTGGGCCAAGGCTCATGGGCTTTCTACATAAGCCTTGGCATGATAACTAACATAAAAGCCATAATTAAGCTAACTATTACATATTAATTACTAACACTTGAATTCTAGTTTAGGAGTGATTCAAACACATATGCTCTTTTTTTTCTTCTTGCTGCAGTTGCAGTTACTAAAATAAGAATACGTGTGTGATTACAGGGTTTTCATATATTGTTGGCTGAAGACAATGGAAAAGATGTGCAGCACATTCTTTTTGAAATGGTGTCAGTTTTCTCTGTCTTTTATACCAAGTTTATAGCAGGTGCGAAGAGCTCTAAAAAAAGGTTTGGAATTTAAGATGCTTATACAACTATGTATTATACTTTCTTTTTTGTTTATCATCGGTTACTGATGCAAGGATTTCTATTTCACCATGTATTCCTAATCAATAGGCTTATTGTAACAGGTCACAAATTGCACCATAATTATGGAACAGATCATAAACTTCCAAGATCAATCAAATACTGCATGGCTACAACATCAACATGCCACCACAGCAACATACAATAAATATCAAATGCAGGTATGTTTCACCAATATTAATATGCTACCATAAAACTTAAATTAATCGACCAGTAAAAACTATGAAAAAAAAGAAGAGTGTTCAAAGATCCAAAAGCAGAAATATTAGCAAGTGTTGGTCAGCATGCCCAAACACCCGCACCCATCTGGAATATTGTTTGCACCCAAAATAGATTTCAAAAACAACGAAAACAGACACATCAACACACCATCCCCTTAAGCTTCTCAATGAATGACGAAAGCTCCTGTGCCCGGTTCTGCTTCTTCGTGACATTCACCAGAATACCTTCAGCTCCATTCAAATCCTCAGTTTGCAGCTTGGTTAGCTCCGAAATACTCTGCACACAAGAATCAAATGGATACAAAATCTCCAACTCTCCAATCACGTAGTCCCTCGCAGCCACACGAGCCCTAATGTCTTGAACTTTTTTCATCATTTCTCCTTCATCTGCCATAGTCGCAGCCACCTCTCTATGAAATTGAACAATCATCATATCCTTTACAAGGCTAGAACCAGCAACTGCAGCAAGCTCATCACAAAAAGGCATTGGTGTATTCATCATTTCTTTTTTCTTGGTTTTTTCCCTTTTTTGTTATGTTCTCAAATAGATTCTCTTTGTTATGTGTTTGTTTTAAAGGACAAATTTGCTTTAAACTATCATTGCTATAGTGTGAAGGTGCATCAATTATAAAGGTCTTTGATTTGACTGCATTAGGCAGCCTTTCACATGGTTATTCCTGTTTTCAAATGACCTTCCATAAAACACAAATCTGCTTTTATTTTATTTTTTTTAAAAGGAGACCATCAAATAAGATTAAAAAAAATTGATTCATATATCTGAAACCAAAAAAAAATTAAAAACAACAATAAAAAATATAAATATTGGGGGAGGGGAAGGTGCTAGAAACTAGAAACATGATGGTTACAAAATTTAACCATTGTAGATGCAGAATGAAAACTAACATATCTTAAATGCGTGTCAACAGAACCAGCACAAATCATTTCTTTACTTACAATCCAGCTTTGTTGATTGAATGGCATGTCAAACGTAGGACCGTTTGTGCAATTTATAGATCATCCTAGATCTGACATGTCATCGAATCGACAAATCTGAATTGCAACTAAAGAAACAATATGAAACAAGCTGCTTGGACTAGCATGCATGGAAACCCTAAAAACATGTATGTTCTCACAATGAATACAAACGTCCACCGCATACATACCATTACCCTGTAATTTACAAAAGTAACGATGCTTACCTGTTCATGAGGGTGAACTTGTTTTATGATCACATGTTAACTTTCTTTGGTTATTTTTTTACTAGTTGTGTCCTCCTTTTTTTAGATTCATAAACACACTTTCCATCGTGCTATGAATGTGAATGAATTTTCACCAACCAACGGCACTCGCATTGGTTCTGAAGTTGGGCTGCTCAGATTTTTTAGATGCCTGAGGATGCTCACGCCTGGATGCCTATTGCACACAGGCTGCCTTATCACATAGCAAGATCTTTTAATGCTGCGGTGAGTAATCTATCTTCAAAATTTGATCATACTACTGACCATGGTCGATAAGTGCATTGTCATGATTTTTTTCAGTGTCTACTTATGACCAACAGCCACCAGATTTTGACATGCATTTTTTTCCACCCAACCTTTATTTAAAGGATTGACCAGATCCTGAATTTTAAAAAATGTCCAATACTTAAAGCAATAAACTACGATACACATCCACAGTTTCAGAATTCTTTTGTTAATTGATAACACATATTGATATTAAATCTTATTAGCAAAACCGTCTTTGTTAATAAATGTATATCCTCACCTTATTCTCACTAACCTTCTGCATACATAATTTACAGCACATCTAAGTCTTGCAATGATAAAAAAACATAAAGAATTTATAGTAAAAAAATATTCAGTGTCCCATAAAAGGAACTTGCACTTGCCTTTACACATTATCCAAATAAAACACAGTTGTCTCAATCATATCATTGCTTTTCTCCACCACATAAGAAAACACATATCTACAAATTTGTTAAGGCACAAACAAATGTAACTTTTATTCATATTCGACATAAGTTACAACCATACCAGCTGATGAGTGTGTAAATACTCATCATTTTTGTACAAAATAAACTGCAAATTCATCTGAAAACACTCAGAAACGCATCAAAATGATGAAAATATCACAAATCAGTGTTTTATGTGTTTTAAATGCAAAAATATCAAAATCAGATGAAAAACATATCAAATTTGCAAAAAATTGCAGTTTCAGTCCCCCAAGTTTCAAAAGTTCTCAAAAACAGTCCCTGAGCACATAATTTCAAAAGTAAAGTCACCAAAGGTCCTTTTAAAATCAAAAGTTGTCAAATTTAGTCCTTTGGTGAAAAATATTAAAAGTTTGAGAAAATTGCAAAAATGGTCCCTCAAGTTTAAAAGTTGGCAGAATTGGCCCCTGGGAAATTGTAAAATGGCAAGTTTAGTCCTTGCATTATTGAACTTTGTCACTTTTGGTCCTTGGAAGAAACTTTGATGAAATGGCAGCATTGGTCCTTTGAATTTCAGCAATTACACTTTAGTACCTTGCCAATTTAAAACCATTAAACCTCATTTGGCCTGCCTAGTATTTTGGACCCCCTGTCATTTTGAATTATGAACCCCCTATTATTAATACTTGCCTGGTCAATCTTGGTCAAAACACCACTTGCCCGCCAAAAGTCTTCACCCTCTCCACTTGTCCCTCTGCAACACAGGCAACCCCATTCCCCCTCCTCACCAATCACTCCACCATGTTCCCCCAACTCCAACTAACATCCAAAGTGCATTTAATGCACCTCCCTCCCCCTCACTCAACCTTATCTGTCAAACAAGGAATTTGGCGCTAAAAACTGATTTGAAGGGCCAGGATTAATTTCAAGCCATCCAGTGGCTAGGGTTGATGGGAAACAATCAGAGGAGAGATACAAAGAGATTGGGTTATAAAAAGAGAGGAAAAGAGAAGAAGCAAGTAGTAGATTATTAGTTTTAAATTTCTTTATGTCGTTTTTATCTTTAATGTATTAAGTTAATTTCAAAACTGTAATTTTGTGTTTACAAATGTTAAACTCAAGTTGAATTTGCAGTATTACCAAGTGTTAATCATTGATTTCAAGTTTTTAGCAGTTTTCATATATTTGCATCACTATTAAAATTTCCAAAGTTAAAATCTCATTCAAAAGCTTCTCAATGCTTATCTCTCAGTCTAAATAAGCTTAAATGAGCTTATGATAGCCTTGTATAAGCTTAAGTTCAAGTTCCAATCAAGTTTGTATCTTGGTCAACAAAAGTCAAACAGGGGCATAATTGGCATTGAGTGGGTCAAAGGGTGAAGCAGCTCTGGAATTGGGTTGAAATGGAGCTAGTGTAGGGATTTATTTAGGTTAGTGTTCTCTGGTACTTTGTTTCAGGCCATTGTGGCCTAGGACTACTTGTAAGTCACTTTTAAAATTTCATTTGCAATATCTGTCTTAGTAGTTATAACTAGTTCTAATATCTTTAAATAGTTGCATTTAGGGTATTTGAACTTATTTGGATCATTATCTTAGGATAGCTTAGAGTTTAGCTCAGTTTCACTTGTTAAACAATAGTTACAAGGGTGTTTGGTTTTGCTGATCTCTCTGTCTCAGAGGCCTATTCAGTTGGTGATTGTTGTTAGTTCATGTTTACTAGGTATATTTAAGTTCATTTGAGTCAAAACATTGGGTCTGCTAGCTTCATAAGTCAAAATTGTGCTTAAATCCATATCACTGTCTAACTGTTGAGTTTTTGGAAGTGTAGATCAGTATTTTGTGTTTAGAAATCATCAAGCTTGCTTGCTTTGTACTTATTACATCTTATAACATCAACATTAGTCCATAAATTAGCTTCAAAATCCATTTTAGTCAGCCTTCTAAGTTTTTCATCAAAAGTCAAAATATGAAAACCTGTTTTTGAGCCAACTACAAGGATTTTTCCTTGATTCATTTGTGGGTCAAATTTAGTGAGATTTGGTGTTTCAAAAGCCTCTATTGGTCTAGTTTGTTATTACTATTTTTACTGATTTTTGTCATTTTTCTAAAAGCTTCAAATTTGCTTCTCTTTTAAGCCCTAGTTCCCCTGCTCACTGTCAGCAGTCACTGAGGTTTTTTCTCAGAATTTGTGCAACTTGCACAGGGCTCAAGAGAGCTTTCCATGGACTGATTTTTGGTACATTTGGTCTTAGCCAGGTCTAGTGTTAGCTCCAATTTTCAGTTTTCAGTTTGAGCTTATTGTTAAGCTTGTGCATCAGCTTAAAGTTGGTGCTCAGAACTGATTTTAGCTCAAAAGCTCAAATCATCAAATCATTGAATCTTGTTTATCAGAGTGTTAAGCTTGTTGATTGTTGTTGTATTTTGGGTATTTTAGCTTATCAGAGCTTCTGTTAACAGCTGGTAGCTTTTGGTACTCATTTGGCTTATTTAGTGCTTATTTCAATAAGCACTTGATTCATCAGTTGCATATTTCTCCACATAAGCACCTATTTTTCCATTTTTCTTATATTCCTAATATTATTTTAAACTTTTCCTGAAATTTTCAGATTTTTCTAAGCTTGTTTGCTATTTTTTTTATTTAAATCACTTTTTAGTACTTTTTAAATAGCATTTAATATAAAAAATTAAGAAAAGCTTCAAAAAAATAATTTTTCAATTTTATTAAGTTTAGATAAATATAAAAAGACAAAAAAGTATTTTTCTAGATTTTTCTTAGTTAAATTTGTATTTTCTAGCATTTTAATTAGTTTTAAATAGTTTTAAATTAATAATAAATATATAAAAAGTCTAAAAAATATCTTTTCAGTTTTAAAATTAGTTTTATCATATTTTAGATTTTTCTAAGTTTTAATTTTATTTTTCTAGTCTTATTTCACATTTTCTTTTATTTTAGAGTATTATTTAGTAGTTAAAAATAGTTTTTAATTAATAGTAATTAATTAATTAGTTATTAAAATAAATTTCTTTTTCCAAATATTTTCTTATATCATTAGGATTGTAAAAATGTATTTTTCATATTTTTAGGACTTTTATTTCTTAGATTTCACTTTTTATTTTGTACGTTTACGTTATTTGTATTTAAACGTAAGTTTTTAGTTTTAAACGTTCATCACTTTAAATATAGTGATAGCGTTTATTTAATAGGTTTTATCTTTTTAATTTTCTTTAATTTGCATTTAAGCCGTCTTTATTTGTTGGCTTTTTCCGTAGTTAATATCATATTCAGAATCCTTTTCCCCTTCAAATTCCTCGATCACTAAACGTCTGATAATCCATTGCATAGCTCGCTGGGACATAAAGACCCGGGGAGACCCTATTCTCCTCAGATCTTCATTGATTTCGTGCTGAAGCTGTTTTAAGTCTGTTACGACTTGACGGTTTTGCGCAGATCAAATTTTTGGCGCCGCTGCCGGGGAGCTGTGCTGATCTATCTTCCGTTTTAGCAGATTAGTTGTTTGAATCCTCACTCTTTGTTTATATCATCCATCTCTGTATATATATATATATCCATATTTTTTCATAAAAAAATCCAAAAACCCAAAAACGTATAAAACACAAAAATATTTTTCTTTTGTTTCTATATATATATCAAAAATAAAAATACAAAAAGATTCGTCGTTTTCTTTAATAATAACAACTTAAAAGATTACCACCGAAAACCAAGGCAGTGCACTACCTAACTGGGGGTGCGACCATAATAAGTTCCCGAACTAAAGATTTAAAACTTGCCTTTGTGTCCTTGTGATTGGTGTACCTTTTTCAAAGAAGCCATTCATCTTGGATTATTGGTTAAGTTCTCTGTTGTTTTGCCTCGATTTTGTGTTAATTGATTTTGTTGTGATATCGACGTTTCAGAACCAGAAAACCCATAAAGATTCTCCTCACCCCATTTTTATAAAACGTCTTCATAATTCTCATTCTCATCTGAAAGTATCTTCATAATTCCATTTCTCTCCTTAACTCTGAGAGTCCTTAGAGTTAACTCTAGTGCATGCGCACTCGTTCTTCTAGATCATTGAGTCCTTTGCGTGATCTAGCAGAAATTCCAAGAAGACGTTCTCGTAGACGTGCTGCCCAAATAGTCGAACCCGAGATTCGTACTATTTCAAGCAACAACATGGCAGACGAACGTACTATGGCGGAAATGCTCCAGGCACCCACCGAGGGTTATGGAGATGCCATCGTTTTACCCGTTATCAATTCTGATCATTTCGAATTGAAGACACATTTGATCCAACTTGTGTCTACAAATCAATTCCGCGGGTCTGATCGAGACGACCCGTATGCTCACATCCGTTGGTTCAACAAGTTGACTTCAACTATCAATTTCAAGGATGTGCCACAAAAAGTGATCAAGTTGATGCTATTTCCATTCTCACTTGAGGGGGCAGCCCGAATTTGGCTGGAAAAAGAACCCCCTCGATCCATCGAAACTTGGGAGGATCTTGTTCAAAAGTTTGTCAACTATTTCTTTCCTCCATCAAAGACGACTAATCTTAAAAATGAAATTTCTGGATTTCGTCAAAATTTCAATGAAAATTTTGGAGAGGCATGGGAGAGATTCAAAGATCTCCTCAGGAAATGCCCCCATCATGAATTCACGGAGCTTCAACAAGTCAATATCTTTTACAATGGGTTGAACGGTAATGATCAAGATTCCTTGAATGCAGCCGCAGGCGGCAATATCTTGAATCGTAAACCTAAAGATGTGATTGAGATTTGCGAGCAAAAATCAAAAGTTCCTATTTCTCGCAACAAAGTCAATGTTCCGAACACTCCTGCTTCTTCATCCGGTAACTCTTCCGAGTTAGCCGCTCCGTTAGCCGCTCTAACGGACATCATCCATTGTATGATAAAAGAGGTAAAGGAAATCAAAAGCGAAATTCATAAGCCCGAACCAGTCAAAGCCGTAAACAAGGTGTGTGAAACTTGTAGTGGTCCACATGCGTATTATGATTGTCAAGCAACCGATGCTTCCTTTTACCAAGCTCCCGTAGCTTCGGTAAACCACAATCAATACCGACCACAGGCTGATC
>BPTQ01000008.1:278734289-278764854 GCA_019973895.1 Chrysanthemum seticuspe | reverse complement strand
CTCCAATTACGATCGCGGTTCTAGCCGGTTCCGCCTCGTAACTTTGTAGGGGTTCTTTAGTGTGCCCTAATTTTTGGCCGGTCCCAGAAGTTCGAAAAGCCCTTCGAATAATTCTTACCGACGACTTGTAACGAGTAAATCTCCCCAAAAGCGGTAGAGACTATCAAATAGAAACAACCACTCATTCGGAAATTCGCACCTACGTTTAAATCCGTAATCTTGCTCTCGTAGTTGCTTCGAATATAGTTTCACTTCGAGTAACTTCTAAACCTTTTAAAAAAGGTAAACGAGAAACAAAAACAGAAACTCGAAGAGTAGTAAGTAAGAACTACCCATTCCTTCGACTGATCTGAAAACTCGGCCCTACCTTCACAAAAGCCCGAGTCCTAAAAAGAAGCCTTGAAGCCCAAGGCCTGAACTTCGAACCTGATGGCTTCCACCCTGCACACGCCATGAAGCACCCGAACTTATTACGTGGAACAGGCAACAGAGGAACCATTGAACTGATTTACGGTGTCCTCCTCCCCCGTAACCTCAGCATCCAGGTAACACGCAGAATGGTGATTCCATCCCGGCTCAAAAGTCTAGTCAGCTTCCTTACCCATCAAGAATGAATGATGAGAAGCTCAAAGACAAAAACAAAGAGCAAATGGAAAAAATTTTCCAAATCTTCAATGAGCTTCACTTTGATATAAGCTTCGTTGATGCTCTCGTTCTAATGCCTAAATTTGCATCCACGCTTAAAGGCTTACTCACCAACAAAGATAAACTATCAGAGATGGCGAAAACCCCTCTAAATGAGCAATGTTCAGCAGCCATTCTTAATAAGCTTCCCGAAAAGCTTGAAGACCCTGGCCGGTTTTTAATCCCGTGTGATTTCTTGGGGATGTTTCAATGCTCCGCCTTGGCCGATCTTGGCGCTAGCATTAACCTCATGCCACTCTCAGTATGGAAGAAACTGTCTCTTCCTGAACTTTCATCCACTCGTATGACACTCGAGCTAGCGGATCGTACCGTAACTCGTCCACTTGGGATAGCCGAGGATGTCGTGATGAAAGTGGGAAAATTTCACTTTCATGCTGACTTTGTTGTAGTAGACTTCGATGCAGATCCTAGAGTTCCCCTCATCTTAGGGAGAGCTTTCTTGAAAACGAGTCGTGCTCTGATTGATGTGTTTGCGGAAGAGTTGACCATACGGGTTGACAACGAAGAGCTCACGTTAAATATCAACCAGAACTCCAAACCTCTATACAAAAAGAGTGTTGCCACAATTGATCAAAAATCTGAAAGAATCAATGCAACACTCTCAAATTTCACGGTTAAGAGTGTTCACCAAAAACGTGCTGAGCTCAAAGCTTTGAAAATTACCCCTGGTTCAAGCAAATGGTTTAAAAGCTGTACCAGGGATGTCAAGAGTGTTCTTGATGATGACGATGATCTAGAATCGGAGACTTCATCGGAAGTGGTGGAAACTGCTAGCTCTAAGAGCACACCACTTGTCCCACCTCCGGCTTCAGTTTGTCGCATCGAGATTGTTAAGTCTGTGGATGAAACTAAACTCTCTTCAGTTTCATCTGAGTTGGATGATGATGTTTGTGATCCAATGGGAGACATTCTTCCCATTGATGAATTGCTCAAAAATAATCCATCATCTTCTAGCCTTATTCCCGACTCTTCCATTCCTTCTCTCACTCCTGATGAGGAAGATGACAACTTTTGGAATGAAGTCGAAGCCTTTCTTAGTGATGAGTCAATTCCAATGGGAATTGATAACACTTACCTTTATCCGGAGGGAGACATCTTTTTTCTGGAAAGTCTATTGATTGAAGAACCATATCCCACCCTCCCTCCCGGACATCTTCTTGACAATCACCATCTAAGCTTCAAGTTTAAGCTTAAAGATGTCAAAACTGGTGATTTGCTTCTCTCTGCTGAGGAATGGACATGCATTCTCATGTACGTCTTTATTCCATTCTTCACAGATGGTGTGGTTGCTCTTTCCCTTTTCTCTTTCGGGAATGAGGACACCATCTTTGACCCCGGTATCATCCCTTATAGTGTCTACTATTAACAATACCGAGGTTGTATCTCGTCGGTGTGGAACTTTCTGATGTTCATATGTTCATTAACATTGTGAACGAAAGTCCGCTCGAGATTGGTTTTCCACGTTACTTTCCCCATGAACAAATGAATTCGGGGTCGAGTCAAGCTAGCGACTCGGGAATCAAAAACAGTAGCATGCCATATGGGTTTTCACCCATATTTTTGTCTTCTTACCCCTTTCTACCACCTAAGTGTGGGGGTGATGCCCCACATGTTGTGTATATAAGAAAATGTTCAAAAAAAAAAAAAAAAAAAAAAAAAAAAAAAAAAAAAAAAAAAATCTTCTTTCTAAATAATGGCCGTAATATTTCCCTTTTACGTTCTTTGTTTCGGCATAACCGCCGGTACTTTGAATATTGAGGGCAATATTCATTTCTAAGTGTGGGGGGGAATTCTCACGAATTTTATCATATAATTACACCAATTCCCCCGTTTTTGGCCAAAAATTTTTTGGAGTAAGTGTTCTACACTTTCTCATTTGGTTATCAGTCCGCCATGTCTGTAAGACAAAAGGATTGGCTAATCCAGGAGCAAACGGCTCTTGGTAAAGATTTATCAAATCCGTTTATATGGCTTGCAATTTGCCCAAAATTGTATGGTATTCAACTCACCATATCCTTAAAAGTGAAGAGTTGGCTAGCCCGCAAGGTTATGGCTTGTGGTAAAGGCAGTGGAAAATCCATAATTGGTAATCAGCTCACCAAAGATAATATTGATAATTTATCTAAGAGTTGGCTAGTCCAGAAGGGTACGGCTTCTGGTAAAGACAAAATCAAATCCGTTGAAAGCTGGTGGTTTGCTCAAAATCACATGGTTATCGGTGTACCATGGTTCTTACTTGAACTGAAACATTTGGCTACTCCAGAAGTAATGGCTTTTGGTAAAGAGTTTCAAATCCATTATGTTTTCTCAAATCATTGCTAGGGACTAGCAATATCTCAGTGTGGGGGATTGATGAGTGTGTAAATACTCATCATTTTTGTACAAAATAAACTGCAAATTCATCTGAAAACACTCAGAAACGCATCAAAATGATGAAAATATCACAAATCAGTGTTTTATGTGTTTTAAATGCAAAAATATCAAAATCAGATGAAAAACATATCAAATTTGCAAAAAATTGCAGTTTCAGTCCCCCAAGTTTCAAAAGTTCTCAAAAACAGTCCCTGAGCACATAATTTCAAAAGTAAAGTCACCAAAGGTCCTTTTAAAATCAAAAGTTGTCAAATTTAGTCCTTTGGTGAAAAATATTAAAAGTTTGAGAAAATTGCAAAAATGGTCCCTCAAGTTTAAAAGTTGGCAGAATTGGCCCCTGGGAAATTGTAAAATGGCAAGTTTAGTCCTTGCATTATTGAACTTTGTCACTTTTGGTCCTTGGAAGAAACTTTGATGAAATGGCAGCATTGGTCCTTTGAATTTCAGCAATTACACTTTAGTACCTTGCCAATTTAAAACCATTAAACCTCATTTGGCCTGCCTAGTATTTTGGACCCCCTGTCATTTTGAATTATGAACCCCCTATTATTAATACTTGCCTGGTCAATCTTGGTCAAAACACCACTTGCCCGCCAAAAGTCTTCACCCTCTCCACTTGTCCCTCTGCAACACAGGCAACCCCATTCCCCCTCCTCACCAATCACTCCACCATGTTCCCCCAACTCCAACTAACATCCAAAGTGCATTTAATGCACCTCCCTCCCCCTCACTCAACCTTATCTGTCAAACAAGGAATTTGGCGCCAAAAACTGATTTGAAGGGCCAGGATTAATTTCAAGCCATCCAGTGGCTAGGGTTGATGGGAAACAATCAGAGGAGAGATACAAAGAGATTGGGTTATAAAAAGAGAGGAAAAAAGAGAGGAAAGAGAAGAAGCAAGTAGTAGATTATTAGTTTTAAATTTCTTTATGTCGTTTTTATCTTTAATGTATTAAGTTAATTTCAAAACTGTAATTTTGTGTTTACAAATGTTAAACTCAAGTTGAATTTGCAGTATTACCAAGTGTTAATCATTGATTTCAAGTTTTTAGCTGTTTTCATATATTTGCATCACTGTTAAAATTTCCAAAGTTAAAATCTCATTCAAAAGCTTCTCAATGCTTATCTCTCAGTCTAAATAAGCTTAAATGAGCTTATGATAGCCTTGTATAAGCTTAAGTTCAAGTTCCAATCAAGTTTGTATCTTGGTCAACAAAAGTCAAACAGGGGCATAATTGGCATTGAGTGGGTCAAAGGGTGAAGCAGCTCTGGAATTGGGTTGAAATGGAGCTAGTGTAGGGATTTATTTAGGTTAGTGTTCTCTGGTACTTTGTTTCAGGCCATTGTGGCCTAGGACTACTTGTAAGTCACTTTTAAAATTTCATTTGCAATATCTGTCTTAGTAGTTATAACTAGTTCTAATATCTTTAAATAGTTGCATTTAGGGTATTTGAACTTATTTGGATCATTATCTTAGGATAGCTTAGAGTTTAGCTCAGTTTCACTTGTTAAACAATAGTTACAAGGGTGTTTGGTTTTGCTGATCTCTCTGTCTCAGAGGACAGACAGACCAGTTCAAGACTGGTGTAGGCTTTGGTGGTGACGAGAGGGAGGTCAATGGAACCTGGCTCCAGTGGGAGTCACAATCATGGTAAATCTAGAACATGAAGGAAGAAGAGTTTTAAATGCTACAAATGTGGCAAGTCAAGTCTCGGGGTTTAAATACCTCTAATCCTCAGGGAAATTTCGTAAGCACTTCAGAAGATGGTAACGATCTGTGTTGTGAAGCAGCGGTAGCAAATGAAGGCAGGAAAAGATTTGCAGATGTATGGTTGTTCGATACGGGAGCTACTTTTCATATGACCGCAAGAAGAGAATGGTTTCATCAATATAAACCTATCTCTGGAGGCGGATCTGTGTACAGTTGCAATGATCATGAACTAAAGATCATTGGAATTGGAAATATCATGGTGAAGGTGCATGATGGTACAGTTCGTACTATTCGGAATGTGTGACACGTGGAGGGCCTGAGAAAGAATCTATTGTCTCTGGGACAATGGGATGATCTTGGTCGTAAGGATGAAATACAAAACAAGATCATGAAAGTTATTAAAGGCGCGCTTGTACTTATGAAAGGTAAAAAGGTGTCTGCAAACTTATACCAACTGAAAGGAGAGGTAATGGAGGAGGCAGAAGCATCTGTTGCTTCACATAGTTCAAGTCATAGAGTTTTAGCAAAATGGCATCAGAAGCTTGGACATATGTCAGAACAAGAAATGAAGATTCTTGTTGAAAGGAAGTTAATTCCTGGCCTCACAAAGGTTTCTTTACCTTTCTTTGAGCATTGTGTTATCAGCAAGCAGCATCGCCTAAAATTCAAGACATCAAATTCTAGAAGTGTCTCTGTTCTAGAATTGGTTCACTCTGATGTGTGGCAGGCACCGGTTCTATCCCTGGGAGGAGCAAAGTATTTTGTATCCTTCATTGATGACTATTCCAGGGGATGTTGGGTGTACCCAATCAAGAAGAAGTCTGATGTGTTTGAAGTATTCAAGGTTTACAAAGCGCGGGTTGAACTTGATTCTGGAAAGAAGATCAAGTGTTTGAGGACAGATAATGGAGGCGAATACACTGGTGATGAATTTGATACCTTTTGCAGGCAAGAAGGAATCAAAAGGCAGTTCACTACAGCATACACTCCTCAACAAAATGGAGTGGCAGAGCGAATGAACAAAACCTTGTTAGAAAGAGCAAGAGCAATGTTGGCAACTGCAAGCTTGGAAAAATCTTTCTGGGCAGAAGTAGTCAATACCGCCTGCTATGTGATAAATCGGTCACCTTCAACTGCAGTTGAGTTAAAGACACCGATGGAGATGTTGACGGGAAAGCCAGTCAACTATTCAGACCTTCATATATTTGGAAGTCCTGTGTACGTGATGTACAATTCTCAAGAAACTACAAAGCTGGATCCGCAATCCAGAAAATGTTTGTTCTTGGGGTACGCTGACGGAGTAAAGGGGTATCGATTGTGGGACCCCACTGCCCACAAAGTAGTCGTCAGCAGAGATGTTGTCTTTATGGAAGACAAAATTCAAGAAAATGAAGAAGGTGATAGCACTACAAGAGAAACCATCAATACAGATGGAAAAGCAATTTCAGTCGAGTGATTCTTCTGAAGCCGTACCACAGCACGAGGTGAATGAGACGACCGAGTCTCAAGCTCCAACGACTCGTACTCTTAATCGTGAAAGAAAACGCTCGGTGTGGCACTCGGATTATATTATGGAGGGCAATCTTGCACATTGTCTTCTTACAGAGGAAGGAGAGCCTTCAACTCTTCAAGAAGCACTGAATAATTCAGATGCTTCGTTCTGGATGGAAGCAATGCAAGAAGAAATTGAAGCTCTTCATAAGAATAAAACGTGGGAACTGATGCCACTACCAGCAGGTAGGAAACCTATTGGAAAGAAATGGGTGCATAAGATCAAGAGGAACGGTGATGACCAGGTGGAGATGTATCGTGCAAGATTGGTAGTAAAAGGATATGCTCAAAAAGAGGGAGTCGACTTCAATGAAATATTTTCTCATGTGGTTCGAATGACAACTGTTCGAGTGGTTCTTGCAATGTGTGCTACGTATGATTTACATCTAGAGCAGCTAGATGTGAAAACTGCATTTCTTCATAGAAATCTTGAGGAAGAAATTTACATGCTCCAACCAGAAGGTTTTAAACAAAAAGGAAAAGAGAACTTGGTTTGTAGGTTAAACAAATCTCTGTACGGCTTAAAGCAGGCGCCGCGGTGTTGGTACAAGAGATTTGATTCTTTCATCATTGGCCTTGGATATAACAGACTACATGCAGACCCTTGTGCATATTACAAGAGGTTTGGAGACAATGATTTTGTCATCTTGATGTTATATGTTGACAACATGTTAGTTGCAGGCCCCAACAAAGATCGTATCAGTAACCTGAAGGCACAACTCGCTAGGGAATTCGAGATGAAAGACCTTGGACCCGCAAACAAGATTCTAGGGATGCAAATTCACCAAGATAGAGTTAGTAGGAAAGTTTGGCTTTCACAGAAAAATTATGTGAAGAAAATCTTGCAAAGGTTCAATATGCAAGATTGTAAGCCAATATCAACCCGTTTCCTACTAACGTCAAGTTATCCTCCAAGATGAGTCCTAGCAGTGAATAAGAGAGGATGGAGATGTCTCGAGTACCGTATGCATCGGCAGTGGGAATTTTAATGTTCGCGATGATTTGTACAAGACCATACATTGCACATGCAGTGGGAGTAGTGAGTCGGTACATGGCGGAACCTGGTAGAGAGCATTGGGAAGCTGTGAAGAGGATCTTTAGATATCTTAAAGGAACCTCGGATGTCGCATTATGTTATGGGGAATCAAGTTTAACTGTCAGGGGATATGTTGATTCTGATTATGCAGGTAATCTTGACGAAAGTAAATCAACCACCGGGTATGCGTTTACACTTTCTGGCGGAACAGTAAGCTGGGTTTCAAAACTGCAGTCAGTTGTGGCTATGTCAACTACGGAAGCAGAATATGTTGCAGCTGCTCAAGCCATCAAAGAAGCAGTATGGTTGAAGATGTTGTTGGAAGAGCTCGGGCACAAACAAGAGAAAATTACTCTATTTTGTGACAATCAGAGCGCCTTGTATCTGGCAAGGAATCCATCATTTCATTCAAAGACAAAGCATATATGAGTTAAGTATCACTTCGTTCGTGAGAAAGTGGAGGAAGGAACTGTGGATATGCAGAAAATTCATACTGATGATAACGTGGCAGATTATTTGACTAAAGCAATCAACTGTGACAAGTTTATAAGGTGTCGATCCTCATGCGGCCTAGCAGAAATGTAAGCAACATGAAAGTGCAAGGAAGGATAACGGTGTGAAGATCGATTTAGCTTCAATCGAATCTTCAAGTGGGAGATTGTTGAGATAAGATACAATGTACATGGATGAAGAATCTTGCAAGTAGGACTACAACTTGCTTCAAAAGATTGTCACACATGATGTCATTGCTTCAAATTGATGCCTATAAAAGGCAATGAACTACACCTTCATTGGCATCCCATTTACAAAGCAAAACACATAGAAGTTTCTTTGTATCTCATTTCTTTCTCTAGTATTCTATTTGAGTTAATTAGAGAGTTTGTAATATCTCCTAATACAAGAGTATCCTTGTAATTAGGAAGAAGGTGTAACTCCTAGTTTCCATCATAGTGAAACGTATCTTTCCTTGCCCGTGGTTTTTACCCTATTGGGGTTTTTCACGTTATATCCGTGTGTCATCTTTACTAGTATTTCATATTTTAGTTGTGGGTTTGCTTCAATCCGGTGTCACTTTTCTCAACAAAAAGTGCTTATGCAGACCCACAAATAAACGTAACTAAAAACGGGAAAAAAATGTCTTCTCTAAATGTTAACATTGAAATTGTTATATTTTTTCGTAATCTAACTTTTATTTTATAAGTTCAGGGTCTCTTTTGTCATTTATGCAAGTGTAAGGTAATCCAAGTAAGTACTTTTTACACTATATTCTTATTATTTCTAACTTTTTCATGTATTGGAAAGTTAGTTATATTGCAGGGAGCAAAGGAGTTTAGGGTAAAATCTTTCAAGATGGCACCTATAAAATATCGCATTCTTTATTTGTCTTATCTAGTTTTTTATATGGGTATGTTAGAGCACAAGGTATGGTAGATATTAACATGCCATTCGTCGTGTCATTCGTGAGCCACCATACCGGCCAACATGCCAAAGTTGAGCCAAATGAATTTGAGTTAGTGAAATGGCTCAAGCATATGTTTTTTTTCTTTTTTTTGGAGATGAGGTGGCGCTGGTATGGTATACCAATAACGTGTTATCGGATAACACCATACCTAATGCTCTTAGAGCACATGGTATGCTCCTATGTGGACACTCCATTCGTCCCTGTGGATACCAATAACGCCGCCAAAACCATACCGGACAACACGCTAATTTTGAGCCAAATGGATTTGAGCTACGTGACTGGCTCACGCTAAACGTAAAAAAAAGAACAACGAAATTAAAACCGCAGCAGCAGTTATATTCCATCTCACATTTGCTACACATACAAGACTCGAAAAAAGAACTATGGAAAAAGATCTCAGCAGCAGCAGTTCTTCATCCGGTTAAACCCGTTCAAAAACATTTAAACCCGTTAATAACCGGTTAAACCCGTTCAAAAAGGGGAAAATGGAAATCGAAGCTCTTTCATGAACAATTTTTCAGGTTTTTAGAGAAATATGTGTTGGTTTTGTGCTTTTTTTTACAAATGTATGTGTGTAAGGTTGACAAAAAGATAAGGAAAGAGGAAGAAGTATAAATGTGTGTTTCAAAAAGTTACTGAAGATGATGAAGATGATGTAAAAGTACATTGGGTTTTGAGGTGGGATAAGGACTAAATAAATAAGGACTAAATAAATAAAGAAAATTTATGATAATACATGTCATGAAGTAATGGTATATTTATGTTATGTGTAAAAGAAAGTATATGTTTTATGTGTAATGATATATGTATAGTACCAAGTATATGTATTTTTATGTACTCAGTTTTTCTTTTTAGTAACAAGTATATGTATTTGTATGTACTCGTATCGTATCGTGTTTTTTTTATGTACTCGTATCGTGTCTTTTTTTTATGTACTTGTATCGTATTCTTTTTTTGTGAACTCGTGTCGTGTAGTCTTTTTTTTAAATGTAATCGTATCGTATCATTAATATAGAGTATTCGCATTTTAATTTAAAATGTGTTTGTATAAAATATATAAAATGAAAAAAGTGGGACCCAATAACATGTGTTAGTGGTGTGTTATGAGGGAGGGATGTTTGAGTTATTGGTGTGTTATTGAGAGATGTATGATGTGGCGCTGAGGTGGCATACCAATAACATGCTATTGGTAGCTCCCATACCTTGTGCTCTTATAACATGTCAAACACATTCTTTTTAGACCAATGGCATGCCATTGCTATACCACCCCAACATACCAAATACATTTGAGCCACTCCATCAACTTAAGCCAAATGAAACTTTTGTGTGTTTTTTTTTGTCTTTATGTTTTTTGTTTTTGTATTGTGAGTGGGTGGATATTTTTAGTGGGGTATTTTGTGGGACTAAATAGCATGTTAGTAGTGTGTTATGAGTGAGGGTGTTTGAGTGATTGGTGTGTTATTTAGAGATGTATGATGTGGCGCTGAGGTGACATACCAATAATTTATTATTGGGTTCTTACATATCTTGTGCTCTTATGTAGTTTTCTATGTGTTTGAGTTTTCTCTCTTTGGTCTTGTTAACTCTATATTCTTCATTCTTTCTTGTATTGTTTGACCTCAAAACCACTAGCAGATTATGTTGTGAATAAAAATAAATGGAGGATGGTTGTATGAATTTGCTATGTTGTTATTCTTGGTTTAAAATAGTCTTTCATTAATTTCTTTATGATATCAGAGCCAGGTTGGCTTGATATTTGTTTCGTTCAAATTTGTTTTTTAAGGTTCATTAAAAGTTTGAGGTTTTTTTTTATATCTTAGTTAGGGGTGGCAAAATAGGTCGGGTTGGCGGGTTCGGCTTGATAGGTTGGTGGGTCAGAAAAGACTAACCCGAACCTGACCCATTTAAATTATCGGGTCAACTATGTCAACTCTAACCTGTTTACATATAACCCAAACCTAACCCATTTAACCATATATATACTTAGGTTGACGGGTTAAATAAGTTACACGGGTTGAATATGTTAAACAGCTTTCGGGCTGACCCATTTAACCTATTTTATATACGAAAGTTGACACATTACACGAGTTAAACAGGTTAAACGGGATTGCGGGTCAACCCATTTAACTCATTTAACCCGTATAATAAAATATAAATAATTTTTTATTTAAAAAAAAACTTAAACGGGTTGACGGGTCGACCCGTTTAATTTATTCTCAACCCGAACCTAACCTATTTAATAAACGAGTTGAATGGGCTGATCTAAACCCGACTCGAAATCTATTTAAATTCAATCTGAACCTGTTAATTTTCGTATCGGTTAGGTCGGAGCCACCCCTAATCTTAGTCAAGTGATAAGTTGTTATAACTGTAATTGTTGTTCTTGGTTAGACTAGTATAGATGAAAGGTTTTATGAATAATTTGTCAATATTAAAAATTAGGATTTTTAAGAAACCTTAATTTTAGATATAATTAGGGGTTTTCTTCTTCTTAAATAATCTACTGCTATTATAAGTTTGTTACTAACTTTTTTGTTTGTTTCAGGTTGTTGTTTCTGCTAGGCAATTATGTTGGTTGAGATCATCATGATCTCGTGGTTTGTTGTGTTACTGTGTATGCGCTATAACACCTCTCACACCCTCTCTCTTAGGTTTTTATCTAGGTTTTGTAGTAATTGGTGGTTAAGCTAAGGGATTTCTTTTATTGATTGAGAAGTTTGAAGTATGTTTGGTGGATTACTTGTGGTTGTGGTGTTTGGTGGTTATGAGACCTGTGTGAAATTGTTTTGGTTAGTCGTACCCTGTAATCTAGATTATCCTAGGCCTACTTCCTTGAGAAGCAAGGAATCATGCTCTGGTCTAGATTTGGTGTTTATTTTTGAATGCCACCTAATGTATTAGTAATTGATTGTTTTGTTTGTTGTTTTTTGTTGTGTTTGTTTATTTCTTGTTTGTTGAGATTCTATCAAAATGGTTGGTGTTGAGAAAAATGATGATAAAATTAAGCAACATGCTAGTAACAGTGAATTGAAATTAAATGTTTATGATCCTCTGTATCTTCATCCAAACGATATTGGTTCTCAATCGATATCTTTCAAGTTAGAAGGAACGGAGAACTATAAATTTGGTTTGTTGCTGTTAAATTGGCTTTACACAAAAGAACCGGGCTAGGTTTTATAACTGGAAAATGTGTAAAAGATGAAAATGATGTTTATATCAACATCAATGGGAAAGATGCAGTTCTATGATCTTATCTTGGTTGTTAGGTTGTGTTTTTCAAGATTTATAGCGAGGTCAAATTTACTCAAAATTGCTAAAATTGTTTGGGATGAATTAGAAGAAACTTATAACAAAAGAAAATGTGTAACACCTCCAAAATTACAACTTAGCAACGGAAGGCTAATTGGGGTATTACTTCCTGGATCACAGTCATAAATCATCGAAAACGACTCAAAGGTGACGTTTTTATAAAAAGTGTTGTCATTCAATGAAAACTCAATTGTTATGGAAACAAAAGCAATACCATTTTGATTACACAAAAGAAAATATTGAGCTTGAAATAAATGACAACTTTATGTTACACCGAAATAAAAGTCTTGTTGCCCACTCCGTGCCATGAAATTCTTCATTAAATACCTGAGATAAACATGCTTAAAATGTCAACAAAAATGTTGAGTGAATCCATAGGTTTAAAGTTAATCAGTTGAAAACAAGATATATAGTGATAATTGCTTCGAAGTCAATTGTTCATGAAAACAGATATTATTGCCCTAAGCTCATGACACGCAAAACGTTAACTGTGCATCATAGATATGATGTAAATGTAATAATGGCCCCTGGTAGGTAGCCTGCTATTCTACCTAGTGTTCTCAAATATAATGCGCTTGATAACCATAAAGTTAACCCACACGGGGATGTCAACCCCAATAGATCTATCCACAATATTCACGCTCACTCGCAAGTGACTAATGGCTCATGATATGAGGGTCTTTTGGCAAGGGCAGTACTTAGGCAATAATAGATCAGGCATAGCATTCATTTGCAAAAAGACTTGTGTTCAGGTTTATAGTACGTATCTCCCCCACGGGATTTTATAAATCAAGTAAAGGTGGGGCTATGAACTCACGTTAGTGATACAGTAGCAAAGTATAGCAATGTCAAGTATGTGATGGCAACGACTCCGACACGGAACCTAAACATAATATGTCAAGTCTTAGGTTTTGGTAAATATTCGGTTTACGACCTCAAATGGTAATGTTTGAAAAATGGCTTAGTTGTGAGGTATTAGTATCGTTTCTACTTGTGTGGAAATGCTTAAAGTTCAAAAACAAAATGTTTATTATGTTATTCAAGTTAATTTTATCTTAGAAATCGTATTTATATATATATCCGAAATGATTTTGTAAATTTTCGACGTTTGTAAAGTATCTAATAATTCCGAGTGTTTGTGACAACGTTTATATATATAGCTTGGCTACAATTTTTGTAGCAAATTGGCTACAATCCTTTATAAAAATTACACTAGCAATATTTACCGGGGAAACCCTTTACAAAAAATAAATAAATAAATAAATAAATAAATAACACTAGCAATGAATCAGGACCCACATAAAAGAATCAGGACCCACAAAAAAAATCAGAGACCCACATTATATAGCACAAAATTGTAGCAAATTAGCTACAATAAATTGTAGCATATATATTCCGTATATATATATATATATATATATATATATATATATATATATATATAGGGACTTTATTTTCAGAACCCACTTTAAGTGCGAGAACTGCGAGAACCACCTTTTTACAACTAATAATACACAATGTACATCATTTAAAGCTCCATAGCATTTTGTTATTTTTATTTAATTCAAAAGGGTATAATAGTAAAAGACATTTTCATATTATTTTTGTTTTTTTTTAATTTCTGTTTTTTATAAACCTTAAAATTCGGATTTTTTTTATGCCTAACATGTTTTCAAATAGTCATGGTGCATACATGTTTTTTATACCTGATCGTTATTTTTTGAAATCTCAAGAAGCATACATGTTTTTTTTCAAATAGGCAAAAGCGCATACATGTTTTTTTTCCAAAAATAGTCAAGGTGCATACATGTTTTCAATTAGTCAAAGTGCATACATGTTTTTTTTATTTAACACTTTTTTTTTTTATCAACCTACCAATATTTTACATGATCATTATTTTTTTTGAAAGTTTGATACACAAATTAAAGAACATAAATCATTATAAAAGAAACACAAGATTGATATACTTAAATGTTACATTTCACTTGATTACAATTACAAAAACACATGCAATAATCATATATCTCCAAAAGTCGCAAATTATTTTCATGTATAATCGCGTTCATCCACTTCCCGGTCTTAAATGATATCATCATCTTCATTAATCAATCTGAAATAAGCATACATGAAAACAATTAAACCACAAACAAATAATAAATGAAAATTAATCGCGACAACTAGCATAACGGATATGCACTATATTGTGTATATTAAACTAATGATGTAAACATGTTTTTTAATCATAAACACAAAACATATATGTTTTATAATCCAAAACACAAAACATATATGTTTTATACGTAAACATATATGTATCTACACAAAACATATATGTTTTATTGATTTTGTATGCGTTAAAAAACACATACGCACCATTTCAATGATTCAATAATTAAATTACTAGTGGCCTCTTGTAATCACTAGTTGCTAAAAGGATATGATGATTTAGGCCTACAATATTCGTTTGGCACAACTATTAATTCTATGATAATTTTATTTTTTAGATTATTATAAGCATAATATAACATAACAATTAAAACATATATCATTGACGTCAAACCTTAAACTCCTTAAAACTACAATTGTAAACAAAAAAGTGTCAATTATATCATCGACCATTACTGATGACATAGAAAAATTAGAAAAAATAAAAAGGAACATTACTGAACCACGAAAAAAAAATTAAAAAAAGAACATTACTGAAGCAATAGAAAAAATAAATTGGTTATCACATTACTCAAATATCTAATTAAGTGGTTAACACATTGATTCTTATTCATGATTAAAAAATTAATTAAAAAAAGATAAATAGTTAAATAATTCAAAAAACCATTACTGATGAAATAGAAAAAAAAAATATAGAAAGTGATGGTAACATTACCAAATCTCCAACATTTTGACTTGGTTGGTTTCAATCGAGTGGTCAGGGGAATCTCGGAAAAAGATCTTGAAACATAAAAAGGTTGAGGAGAATAAATAAAAGAGATGTGATGTTACAGGTAGGTATTTTATTCGACCAAGATATGAGGTGTTTTGGCTGCAAGAGACGGTTACTAGAAAAGAGAATCATCTGGTGTTTTTGACTGGAAAACTAATCTATAGGGAGGCGGCATATAGGTTTTGAGAAAGTGTGTAAATGAATGAGATAAACCGGTTCCTTCTATATTTTTAGGTGACAATAACAAATGTCTAAATTACCTTTTTAGATTTACAAAACTTTTCCTAATCTTTCTTTTATTGACACTAATGGCACATGTCATCTCATCCATTGATCAATATATTCAACGGTAGACATGAGTTCTCGCATTTAAAGTGGATTCTGAAAATAAAGTTTCACTATATATATATATATATATAATGTATATAAATCATTATTAGAAAATAAGTATTTATACATATATATTTGGATATCGTAATAATCGTAAATACGAGTTTTTCACATATTTGTCATGAGTTGATGAAGTATATAAGTTTTCCAAAAACTCTTCAAAAGTTACACTTTTAACCCTTAAGTTTCAAAAAGTTACAATTTATACACATTCGTAAATATTTTTGCAACTTTAGTCCTTAATCACATATTTACCTCTTTTAACCCCAAAATTTATGTTTTTACATTTTATAACCTTTATACAAAACTGTTTTCAGTTTTAGTCCAAAAATATCAATTTTACACTTTTTACCCATAAAGTTTGGAACATTTGAAAAACTAGTCCAAAATGGTATTTTTCACTTAAAAAACATGGTTTCTGGATTTTACAATTTACACCCCATGCAAGAGTAAAAATTTTCTGCTTTAAACCATTAGTTTCCATAATTTACAATTTATACCCTAATTTCAATTTATTTGCAGTTTTAGTCCAAAAACTAAAGTTTTGTAAAAATGGATTTCCTTTTCAACTAAGGTTGTGTTTCTTTTTTTCCTTAGCTAAAGGTCCATGTGGGTCCCACTTCTATATAAGCCTCTTAATTGGAAGGACATGATAATTTAAGCCTTGTGGATATAGACTAAATAAGAGATTTTTATGAGCCTCACCTAAAAAGTAATAATTTTAAATGGTATCCCTTAGCTAAGAAGAAAAAAAAAAAAAAAAAAAAAAAAAAAAAAAACGCCCCTAAGTATCTTTTCCACCTTATTTCTGACTTATTGGACTGCTTATTTTCCACTGGCTCATACGTTTAATGTTAATTGGCCGTAAGGCTCATTTACGGTCCATTTAGATTTTTTTTTAAACAAACCGATGGCTTATAGTTTTGTTTTAGCCCGTTTACAAAGTGATTTTTAAGATTATGAAACTGCTTAATCAGCTTATTATTTGCTTATTGAACCTGTGCTTATTTGGTCGATCCTTGAGAAACAGTTGGGCCACACAGCCCATTTAGCATGCGTTTGGTTTCGTAACAATTAAATGGGCACGTTTACGAAGTATACAAGGCAACGAGGCAACCGTTTACATGTTCGAAAATATATTAAGTGTTGACAAAAATGAGTTTCTTACCACACAAGTCATAAACGATACCAAGTCACGTTTCAGAAATATGTGGCGTGATGTTTTTATAAGCAAGGCGAGTCATAGAGGGTATAGGTAATACTTTTAACGTGTTACACATGTTCATATTAAAATTAAATTGCGTATGGAAATGAGAGAAAATACTTACAACACTATATAGGTGGTGAAGAGTACGAGAGACAAGAAACAAGACAAGGGAACACGACTAGAACCAGTAAACTTCCAAAACGTACCCCGTAGCTAACAACCCAATGCAACCTTTTTATACCTTTTTTTAAATACCCAAATTCACTTCCTTTCTTCCCTTGTGAGCCGTTCGAATCAGAGTATAAGTGCAAGTGATTTTGAGAGTGTTTTGAGTTGTGAATGTGTGAGAAGTGAGGCTTTAAGGATGGCTTATATAGCCAATGGAGGTATGGTTTTTACCTTACTTTATATTTTGTTTTTTTATGGGAAATGAGTTTAAAATAAAAGTGTTATGGTGTGTTTTAAGCATGCATGCTAACCGGCGAGAATTGAGGGCATGATTTGGAGTGGTCTAGTCGATTAGTGGGTAAAGGGAAATATTATCCATTGTGTCCAAGAGTTAAGGTGATGGTCAATGTGGTTAGGGTTAAGTTATTATTTAGGGTGGCTTAGTGTCTTTGGTGCCTTACTTTGGTTAGTACAATACGCAAAGGGAAGAGCAAAAAAGGAGTCTTGGTGCTTGTTAGTGTCGTGTGTGTGTGTTGCGTTTTGTCTGTCGAGCAACAAACAAAAACAACATTAAGATTGTAATGGGCTAAAGGTTTGGGTTTGGCCCATGGGTAGGTTTAGAGGTGCGTTTGGACTAATAGGAACGGGCCAAGCCCAAAGAAAAGTTTGTATGGTGTGCGTTTGGTTAGACGAGCCCAAAGAAAGAAGAAAAAAAAATTGATATAATAAATAAATTAAATAAATTTTTAAATGAGAAGTAGTAAATTTGGTCGTGTCAAAATGATTCAGAACATACTTGTCGTTTCTGGAATAGTTTGTGTTACGTTTACGAGATCGGTCATGAAATCGTTATTCGTAAAAAAAATTATTGTACCAAAAATTGGCATTGATTTGCATTTACATTCGTTAATGACATGTTGATTTTACGGGTGCTTACAGTACCTACCCCTTAAGAGAACCGCGTCCTGAGATTCAATCTATGGTATTTGTCGGAATTGGATTGGTGAACAGATGTGGATACTTGGCACAAATTTGGTCTTCGGGTTCCCAGGTGTACTCAGCACCTCTCTTCTTGTGGTTCCAACGAACCTTGACAATGGGAATGCGACTTTGTTTCAATCGTTTGACATCCATGTCCATGATCTCTACAGGGTCTTCTACAAAGTTGAGTTTGTCATTGAGTTGGATGTCCTTTAGTGGAACAACGAGAGTTTTTTCTGATAAAAATTTCTTAAGATTTGAGACATGGAAGGTATCGTGTATCCTACTGAGTTCTTCAAGAAGTTCGAATTTATACGCCACTGGACCAATCCTTTCCAAGATTTTGAATGGCCCAATGTATCGAGGTTTTAGTTCCCACATTTAACGAATCTGACCATTCCCTTCCAAGGAGATACTTTCAACATGACTTTATCTCCCACCTCGAATTCCATGGGTTTTCGTCTAACATCGGCATAGCTTTTCTGTCGATCTTTTGCAGCTTGCAAGTGTTGTTTGATATGTATGATTTTCTCAGTTGTTTCCTGGAAAATCTCGGGTCCGGTAAGATGAACATCTCCAACTTCGGCCCAACAGACAGGTGATCGACATTTACGACCATAGAGTGCTTCAAATGGAGCTGCCTTGATACTGGCATGGTAACTGTTGTTGTAGGAGAATTCTGCTTGTGGCAAGTGTCTATCCCAACCTTTACCGAAGTCGATCACACATTCCCGGAGCATGTCTTCTAAGGTTAGAATAGTTCTTTGGCTTTGACCATCGGTTTTCGGATGATATGCGGTGCTCATGTCTAATCGGGTGCCCATAGCTCTTTGAAGTGTTTGCCAAAATCTGGATGTGAAACGGCTATCACGGTCGGAGATGGTAGAAATTGGCACCCCATTTCGAGATACAATTTCTTTCAGATATGACCGAGCAAGAGTATTCATCTTGTCAATTTCCTTGATGGGTAAGAACTATGCATATTTGGTAAGGCGGTCAACAATAACCCAAACGGTGTAAAATCCGTTAGCAGTCTTTGGTAGTATGGTGATAAAGTCCATGGTGATTCTTTCCCATTTCCAAACTGGAATTTCTGGTTGTGTCAGCAAACCGGAGGGGTTTTGACATTCAGCTTTGACTTTAGAACATGTTAGGCATTTGACATATTCCGCAATCTCAGCTTTCATGTTTGGCCACCAATAGAGTTTCTAAAGGTCTTGGTACATTTTGTCAAAACCTGGATGAATGGAATATTTTGATTTGTGGGATTCGTGCATGATGAGGTCACGTATTCCCTCGTAAAGTGGAACCCAAATCCTGTCATTGAAACAAAACACCCCATCTGACCTTTTTACGAACCGGTTCTCGCTTTTCGGCATTCCATAAATTTTCTCGTTTTGTCAGTTTTCTTCCTTGAGTGCCTCGGTCTGAGCCTCAAGAATCTTTGATGGAAGGGGCGAGTTAAAAGTCATTCCTAAAGACCTCACTCTGAGTGGTTTAGGTCGTTCCTTCCTGCTCAAGGCATCTGCCACTACATTTGCCTTCCCAGGGTGATAGCGGATTTCGCAATCATAGTCACTGAGCAACTCTAGCAATCAACGTTGTCACATGTTCAATTATTTTTTATCTAGAATGTGTTGCAGACTTTTATGATCTGTGAATACTATATATTTGGTGCCATACAGGTAGTGTCTCCACTGCTCCTAATTCCAGATCATGAGTGGTGTAATTCTTTTCGTGGGTTTTGAGTTGTCGAGAAGCGTATGCAATAGCTTTACTCCTTTGCATCAACACAACACCTAATCCCTGGAACGATGATTCCTTCCGGTAATGCTAAGATCGGAGCTTCACAAAGTTTTTGTTTCAAGAGTTGGAAAGCAGAATCTTGATCGGTTCCTCAATTAAACTTTTTGATTTTCTGAGTTAGTTCCGTCAAGGGTTTGGCAATCTTGGAGAAACCTTTTATAAACCTTCGGTAACAACAGGTTGCAAATAATTAATATAACGCAGGGCATCTCTTATATCTTATACCAGCAAAACTTAAGCTAACAGTTATATATCATTAAAGAACTATAATAAGAAAAGGTCACCGGAGGTCCATTATATTCCTGAAGGCCATCTCGTACACAAACATTGTACATCTAGACTGGCCTAAACACAAAAACCATGAAACCATAACCAAACAATTCAAACACTAAACATAGACATTTAAAATGCATCAAAAGCTTAGGCGTGACTCAAATCTGTACATAATCACCTAAGGTCCATTCTACTCCTTAACCACATCTCGCACACGAACGTGATACGTGATGATCGACCTAAACACAAAAACCGCAAAGCCATCACCAAACAATCCATACACTAAAGATAGACATTTAAAATGCATCAAAAGTTTAAACGTCACCTAAGCATGTTTACAATTACATGCTTAAACTACAAAGCATAAAGCACTAAGATTGGGCAAATCATATTACCTACAATCTCCATCACAACACGTAGACCTGTCAACGCAGAAATATGTGATTATTACTGATTAATTGGACGAATTAAGTGTAGGCTACATCACCATTAAGGCAAGCTAAAAAGGTTTAAGTCATTTCTTATGGTCTGCATGATAGTACTTGCAAATCAAAGCAACATTAATCAGCTCTAACGACAATAAAAATACACTATTCTACTATTGTTATTTTATATTCTACCAATATGAAAACAACAATGATCAAATAAAAACTTACTACAAACCGAATTCTCTCAACACATTCATCGAACACTTGCCGAACAAGAATTGTAATATAAACAAACCCACTTCCCAATTCACCTTCAAGCTGAAACACTTAACGCCATCTTCAAAGCAAGCATATTTATCATCTTTTGTATTTTCAGATCACAAACTTGCTGGTTTCCCCCATTAATTTTCCCTTTTCAACCTACAAAAAAAAGAAATTTCCTATTGACCCATAACTTTGAAACCCATTATTGAGAAACTTAGACTCAACATCAATAGTCCAAAAAAAAACTTACCACAAACCGAATATCCTTCACTATTTGACTAAAAATGGAGCGAAATGATCTCGTTTTGTTCCTACCTTTCTATAATCTTCTTTTTTTTTTTATCTTAGTGTTGTTGATGTTATCGTGAAGTCGATCTACACAAAGAGAAAACGAAAAAAGTTCCAGCAGATAAGGTTGGGAAAACTGGATAACCGCCATAGCTTGCAGTCGTTTATCTTTACTTCTCTGTGAGCTTATTGGGAAATTAAAAAACAAACACTAAATAGATATAATCAAACTTACACCAAAGCATCAGGTAAAGGAGAGAATGGAAAAGTTGATCGTGACATCTTTTGTTCACTTTGGTAAAATATACGAAAAGAGTTCAGTTTCGTAATATGACTTGGGATATGGATTGTTTTGGTAATTTGCTTACCGACCAAAATTCACAATTATAATATTTAGCTCAAAAGATATTACTTCGAGTAATTTATTAAGATAGTCTCTCTTTTTTTGAGTTGTTTTTTTTTTTTTTTTTTTTTTTTTTTTTTTTTTTTTTTTTTTTTGAGTTTTGAGTTATATGTTTGTACATGTAGGTTAAAGGAAAAAGTAATTAATCTATACGGAGTAATAAATAAATACAAACTTTTTTTTTAATGTAGAAAAAATTACATGTTTCATTTTTATTGTTTTTCAAATCACATCTAGTGTTTTTATTCGATTTTAATTACACATTTGATACCTAATTTTTAAACTAATTGCATTAATGTCTTTATTTTAAAAAATACGGATCAATTGTAAAAAACTATAGTTTATTATACGGATAGTCCGTATCTTTGTTACACGTATAGTTCAATTTTTTCAAAATAGGAACTATCATTGAAAATAGAGATTATTTATGTACTACCTCCGTCCCAATTTAAGTGTTCACAATAGAATCTTTAAATGTCCCAAATTAAGTGTCCATAGAATATTTCAACAAATGAGATGAGACTTTAGTGGGTGAAAATGATATTTGATTGGTGGAGAGTGTATTTAGTGGAATTTTCAAAACTTTGTGCATATGAATAGTGGACACTTAATATGGGACGGAGGGAGTAATTGAAATCGAATATAGACGACGAATGTGATTTTGAGTAAACCCAAAGGACGAAACATGCAACTTTTTCTTTGATAGTATATTTGAATTATTTTGTTTATTTGATCATAGTGTACATGTAATCATGTAGATTCCTATGCATGAGAGTGTGATGACTGAGATGCATTCATTTGGGTGTCCTTTTTAGCTTCTCTCTCTTTATGTACACAAAAGTGATTGCTATAATTCATGAACCAACATATGCTACAAGACTGCTGAATTGTTTTATTATTATGTTACCAAAAATGGCAGGGCTGCTTTTTCTGTTATGCACATTGGTGCAGGTTAAGGGAACACATACTTATTGGGGAAGAGGCTTTATTTGAGCTTGTATCCAACAAGTAAACCCCATGCTCCATAATTTACATTTATGTTCATCTTTTGGTGTTTTTCATGATCTATATAGTGAAGAAATAACTTTTAGAGCATGGGTTCTAATTATCGTTTTTGTATAGTATAGTTTTAAGTAGTGAGGGATGTGTTGAATATGTCGATCAATTGTTTAGTTGTTGGCAATACTAGAGAAGGTGCTAAGGGAATTCAGATGAGAAATGGTGTTTCTCGTGGGAGATCGCATGTTGTTCCTGAAAACTATGCATTAAGATCGCCACACGATATGATGAATGGTGGCAAATGGGATAATTTGCCTGGTGAGTTGCTTCTTGATATAATACAGCGTGTGGAATGTGGTGATATCTCCTGGCTTTCTAGGAGAGATATGGTTGCTTGTGCTGCGGTTTGCAGATCTTGGAGAGATACCGTTAAACAAATTGTTAAATCTCCTGAGCAATGTGGATTGATCACATTTCCCATGTCGTTAAAACAGGTAATTGCTGTTTTTTTTAGTGGACACTTCATACGTTGCGGATTTAATAGTAACCTGTTATAATTTACCTTCTTGATCTTCAATGCCTTTTAGCCCGGACCAAGAAACACGCCAATTCAATGCTTTATAAGGCGGGATAGAGCGGCTTCAACATTTCGGTTGTATCTAGGATTGAGCCCAGGTAATAGAAAACTACTTTTTAACAACGTGAGTCGATTCATGAGTGAAGTTATTGACTTATTGTCTCCTCTCAAAACAATGTTAATCCTTCTTAATACTGATTCTTTTTTTGATAATCATATATAGCACTAGCTGAGGATGCAAGTAAGTTATTGTTGGTGGCAAAGAAGGTTAGAAAGGCCACCAGAACTGAGTTTTTAATATCCTTAACTGCTGACGGATTTTCTCGAGCTAGCAACACTTGCGTTGGGAAGCTAAGGTATCTTCCACATATCTTCTTCCTTTATCATTTACCTTACAAAATCTGTGTTCTTCATTTTCTCAGACGCATGTTAGACGTAACGAATTTGATAAATTTATTTACAAAAAGAAATGCTAGACATTTTCTTCAAAAAGTGTTTGTAGATCAACCCATTCAAACTCGACCCATTTTTACCAACAATGAAAATTCACGCATTTTTATTGTTTCAGTTGCCTATATATTGCTACTTCTAACAACTTTGTACAAACATATGAACAGTTCCAATTTCCTTGCAACCAAGTTTTCAGTTTACGACACTCAACGTTCGTACGGCCCAATAATAAAACCAACACCAAAGTTTAGTCTAAAAAAGGTATCTCCCGTGGTACCGCTTGTGGTTAAATCCAAAGTAGCTATCATATCGTATGAGCTTAATGTTCTACGGACAAAAGGACCAAGAAGAATGCATTGCACCATGAACTCGATTCCCGCCTCTTTAGTTCAAGAAGGTGGGTCCACCCTTACTCAACCAACATTTCCATATCAAACCACCCAAACCTCGCCACCAGAATCATCGATGTTTGATAAAACAGAACCACTAATTCTGAGAAACAAAGCACCACGATGGCATGAACAGCTGCAATGTTGGTGTCTAAACTTTAAAGGACGTGTTACAGTTGCTTCAGTTAAGAATTTTCAGCTGGCTGTTGATTCGTCACAAAATGGTGAAGCTGCAGAACAAGATGATGTAATACTACAGTTTGGGAAAATTGGGAAAGATATTTTCACAATGGATTATCAATACCCGTTATCTGCATTCCAAGCATTTGCAATATGTTTAAGCAGTTTCGACACAAAACCAGCATGTGAATGATAATCTTACCGTTGTGATATTATAAACCATATCATGATTTTCTGGTGCATTCAACTAGATGTATATATGTTTAATCATTCACGAAATCCTGTAAATCACCTTTGTAACCATGACTCGATAATGGTCGGGGATCAGGAGGAAAGATGTGTAACCATGATTGGTTTTGGATATGGTAATAATGGATATTTTGAGGAACTGCTTCTTCATGTGTTTTAATTCTTTTGTAACAGGTTGTTTATAAATCATTGTTTTGTTGCTCGAAAGCAGGTCCATCTGAACCTGTTATAAATGAAAGCATCCATACGGATAAAGAGTAATCAGATAAAGTGAACAAACCAAACTCAAAGGTAATCATCTAAAAAAGATTTACAAATTAAAGCAAACAGAATTAACTGATACAACATTTGAAAACTAACTTGGATCAGATCCTAATGACCAAATTAAGCCCAAACTTAAGATGCCAAATCAGACCAACTAATTTGGTGCTCGATCATGCACATACTGAAGCCAACATCATTGGATACCAACAGTCAATCAGTCATTACTCGATCGATGAGGGGTTAAGCCGTTAAGGCTTGCTTAAGGCCGAGGTCTGCCCTTGTATTTTATTAACTGTTTGGCTAACCGTTTGCTTATTCAAACTCATGGACCTAACTGCCAAGTTAAGCTTACACTTGTGTGAATGGTAACCACACACTTTGATGGTGGCATGGGTTTGGGCAAGACCATCTACAAGGAAACAACTTTGTTGCATGTTAGCCAAATGTTTACACTATGTCACAGAAGGATTCTTTAGCATGATGAATTGATTCCGAGATGTAAATAATACATCGTATATAATATGGAGAGAGCTAAAAACATCAAGAATCAATGTAATGCAAATACAACTTTCCTAAGCAAAGATCAATTTGATTATTTGCTTAGTAAAGTTGATATCACTGAATCACAAGCCATTAGCATGTTTTTAGCTGGAATGCAACCTGATTTAGCTATGACAATTTAGTATGTTTAAGCCTACATCGTTAACAGATGTATATTGTTTGGCTGATTTGCAAGATGCCACTAATGAAGCAAGGATTAGGCCAAAAACCTTGTCTTCAAATGCCTATAGGTCTAGTTATACTAGTATAAACAATGCTACTCAGGCCAGTACTGGTAATGCTAGCACCTCTAAACCATTACTTGCTTTGCCTCCTCCCCTAAACACTCGAAAAACAACTTATAACAGTTCCAGTCAGGGTAGGAGATTATTAAGTAAGAAGGACTTTGATGAGAAAATCGCTGAAAATCTTTGTTTTTACCGTGACAAAATAGAGGAATATAGAGGAATGTGTGGTCAAATGTTTGCTATGGAAGTATTGGCTGATATAGAGGAATGTGTGGAGGAAGAAATTGCTTGAGTGTGTTTGGTAAAAGGGGAAAATTTGATTATGGAAGAGTTACAAACACCATAAATCTCCCTAAATGCTTTGTCAGGGGGGCAAGCTTTCCATACAAGGAGAATTAAGGTCCAAGTTACTAAGCAACCTATTCATATACTTTGGTAGTACACATAATTTCTTAGATTTGCAGACCGCTAAGAAATTGGTTGCAACATTAAGAGTACTTGTCCTTTACGAGTGAATGTGGCTGGTGGTTCTAAGTTGGTTAGTTAGTATGAGTGTAAAGGCTTTCAGTGGAAGCTTCAAGGAGAAACAATTGAGGCTTACTTGATTTTATTACCATTAGGAGGGTATGAGATGGTTTTGGGAATACAGTTCCTATCTACGTTGGGAGATATCAACTGTAATTATTTAGAATTAAGGATGGAGTTTGTGTGTAAAGGAAGGAAGATCACTTTAAGAGGTACCAAACAATCTGATCTCCAGTGGATGCAAGGAAAACAACTACAAAAACAACAGACCAACAATTTGGACAACTCTCTGTATAGTGTTTGGCCATGCAAGGGGAGACTGAGCCCTTATTAATGAGGAAACCAAAGATTTGTTGTCACAATATGATGACGTGTTTGTAGTCCCTACTTCATTACCACCTCATAGGAGTTTGGATTACAAAATACCTCTTAAAGAAGGAGTCACTACTGTGAATGTTATCTTCCTGCAAAATAAGATACTATTGAAGCTACGGTCAAAGAGTTTTTGGAAACAGGAGCTATAAGAACCAGTAAGTCAATTTTCCTCCCCAATTTTCATGGTAAAAATGAATGATGGGTCATGGAGGATGTGCATAGATTACAGAAAGTTAAATTAGAACAAGTGAAAGACAAATTTCCTATACCAGTAATTGAAGAATTGATTGATGAACTTCATGGTGCTATGATTTTTTCAAAACTAGATCTGAGATCATGCGATCATCTGATCAGAATGTGTGATGAAGATGTGCACACGATTGCTTTCAAGACTCGTGATGGGCATTATGAATTCCTAGTGATGTCATTTGGATTGACTAATGCTCCTTCCACTTTTAAAGCTTTAATGAAATCTGTGTTCAAACCTTATTTGAGGAAGTATGTACTGGTCTTTTTTGATGACATATTGATCTACAACACTTCTTTATCCAACCATGTGTTACATCTTAGGCAAGTTTTAGAGGTTATGAGGGGAGTAGGGGACACTGTCTTTTTTGCTAGCATGAGTACATGTGTGTTTGGCACAACACAAGTGGAGTACCTGGGCCACATCATTTCTTATGAGGGAGTGCCACCGACCCAAGTAATATCAAACCTATGTTAGAGTTGCCCATTCCAGTGAATATCAAGCAATTAAGAGGTGTCATTGGCCTCACTAGCTATCACAGGAAGTTTGTGAAAGGATATGCTTATAAAAGCCGGCCTTTGACTGCATTACTCAAGAAGAATGCTTTCACGTGGAGTGAAGAAGCAGAAATAGCTTTTAGACAACTACAAGAAGCTAGTAGCCTCTCCTGTGTTGGCCTTACCTGATTTTGAGCAGAATTCATCATTGAAACTGATGCATCAGGGTATGGAATTGGTGCTGTGTTGCAACAGAATGACCATGCTATTGTATATTTGAGCAAGACATTGGCTCCTAATTAAGCATCAGTCCCTTTCTGCTTATGAGAAGGAATCGTTAGCACTGGTGTTGCCTTTAAAGAAATGGAGGGGATATCATTTGGATAGAAACTTCAAAATTAAAATTGATCATTTTAGTTTGAAGTATGTCATGGATCAAAGAATTACAAATCCTTTTCATAATAAATGGCTACCTAAACAGTTAAGGGATTTGACTATGAAATTCAGTATAAAAAGGGCAAGGAGATCTCCTTGCCCTTTTTTTTAGAATGTAGTAGCAAATGAACTATCAAGGGTGGAGCAACAAGGACCTATACAGCTTAATTTTGACTACCACTTCTAATGAGTTACTGATGTTGTTGTTGCAACTTGGGAGTCTGATCCATCTTTGAAGACTTTAATAGAAAAATTCAAGAAGGGTTCTCAGACATCTTCAAAGTAAACATGGGCTTTAGATCAGTTAAAAAAAAGGGAGGTTGGGCTTCAGATCAGTTAAAAAAAAGGAGGTTGGCGTAGGAAATAATGCTGAAGTAAGATTGAAGTTAGTGTTGCATTTCCATACTTGGTCAAGCAGCAAATTAGGGAGTGTGATATTTGCCAAAGGAATAAAGCTGACTTGTCTGCATATCCAGATTTATTGCAACCACTTCCAATTCATAATAAAGTTTGGCAAGATATTTCCATGGATTTCAATGAAGCACTTCCAGTTTCTCAAGGGAAGTCTGTGATTTTAGTGGTGATGGATAGGTTGAGCAAGAATGCTCATTTCATACCACTGAGTCATCCTTTTACAGCTTTGAAAGTAGCTCAGGCATTTTTGGATAATGTTTCCAAACTTCATGGGTTTCCTTCTACCATAGTCAGTGATAGGGAGAAAGTATTTTTGAGCTCTTTTTGGCAGTCTTTGTTCGAAGTCCTTAAAGTTTAGCTGGCTATGTCTTCTGCTTATCATCCTCAAAGTGATGGACAAACTGGAGCAGTTAATAAGTATTTGGAAGGTTACTTGAGGTGTATGACGGGTGAAAACCCCAAGGAATTGATGAATGGCTCTCTGTATAACCATAAATCCATCAATACTACTCCTTTTGAGGTTTTGTATCGAAGACCTGCTCCTATTCATGTTCCATATGTTCCAAAAGATAGAATGGGTGGATGGATCACTGCAAGCCAGAGAACAAACTATTGCTATGCTCAAATTTAGTTTAAAGATTGCTCAAGATAGAACGAGAAGCTTTGCTAATATGAAAAGGTCAGATTGAGTGTTTGAAGTTGGAGTATAGGTTTATTATTAGTTGCAACCTTATCAACAAATTACAATTAGTCTCCATAAACAGCATAAGCCTTCACCCAAGTTTTATGGGCCATTTAAGGTGGTGGAGAGAATTGGTAAAGTATCATGTGTCAAAGTTGAAGGCTTGTCATGTTGATCCCAGTTGAGCAAACGATCTAATATAGAAACTGACTCGTAACAAAAGCTTATTAAGTATTATGCGGAATTTAATACTTAATCTTAAGAAGAAGAACAATTAACATTCAACACCTCAATATTATTTATTAATACGAATACTCTTACAGTATTAGGGTTTTGCAACCTTGAAGTGTATCGACCTTAGATATAAAACATTCGTATATCTAACCTAACCTAGGACCTCCTTTTATAGGCTAAGGAGTCCTATACAATATACAATACGTAACCTACAAGATAAATATATGTTGGAATCACTCCTAAACAGTATTTCAAGTATTTATATTTCATATGTAATAGGTAGCTTTATTATGGCCTTTATGTTTGTTTAAGGTCAAGCTTATGTAGAAGGCCCATAAGCTTGATCCAAGCCCAATAAGGGATAGGGAAGGAGAGGGAGTGTTGCCCTAGCTCCTTGCTTATATAAACTCTTGTAAACCCTCATTTGAGGGTTGGTTGTTCAAGTTATTCTTTTCACACATTCACCTACGCCTAACCGTGCCTCTCTTATTGTGTATGTGTGCTTGATACTTGTTCAATCGCCTTTATCTCTTATCTTATAACTTGTGTTTGTAAAACTAGTGACCTAACAGTGGTATCAATCGCCAAATAGTTGGGTGTACTCGTTTTGTTTTTGAAGTTTTAGTTTTGGATCTTACGCGTAGAGATAACGCATTCTTTGGTTATCTTAAAAACTCGTTTTTTACACTTTTTAATCCAAGATTCTTGTACTTTCAATGTTTTGAGGTGTTAAAATACTTGTTTTTGGCAAAAAGTTTCAAACTTTACGCGTGGATTTACGTTTTTAAGCTTGTTTTTGTTCGTGGGTGTCGTTCTACGCGTAACCCGTTTAGCAGTTTTGGTACATCAAAATTCACACTTTTGTGTTCTTTTGGTACTATTGAAGCTATTCCATAACAAAAAACTGGTTTAGAAACACATTTTGGCAGAATCAAAGTTACGAGTAATCCTACGCGTATCAAAACCCTAAAATTACGCGTAAGATTTTCCTTGGTTTGATCTTCAATTTTCTGGTTTAATCCGTGTTTTCTTACTTGGATAAGTCTGAAAATACGTCGACTTTGGATATCTGTTGCACTGTGAAGTGTAAAAGATCATTTGGGCAAAAAAACCCTAAAATTACGCATAAGCATAATCTTACGCGTAGAATTCCTACGCATAAGATTCACTTTACGCGTAAACTACGGTCTACGCATAAGGTAATCCTACGCCTACGTTTCTACGCTTAACTTTAGTGTTTTCCCTACTTACGCGTAAGCTAAAACCTACGCGTAACTCCTCATTGTTACGCGTAACTTTTGGTGTTTTTACGCATAAGTGCTACTTGGTTCTTGTCTTTTCTACGCCTAAGGATACTTCATCAACAAAGGTTCATTCGACTACAAAGATCCATCTTTACCACACAAGTTTATCATCATGTCTTTTTGTGGTTTTCAATGCGCATTGTTACTCCTCAATGCGCATCCAAAATCGAATGCGCATTCATCCCTTTTGTGATTTCAATTCGCATCTTTGCATCCGCATCCTAATGGAATACGCATCTGGCATCAAATGCGCATTTCACTTAGAATACGCATCCTTAAGATGCGCATTCTAATACGAATACGCATTAAAATCCCAAAAAAACGGGTTTACTAGAAAATGTGAAGTGTCACGTTGTCTATAGGTTTCAGCTGCATAAAAGTCTGAATAGGTTCATTCTTTTGTGCCTAATTTGGTCTTTTAACTTCTAGTTTGGTTCCTTTTAGAATGCGCATTAAAATCCCAAAACTATGCGCATCCTAATGAGCATTGAAACTAAGACGGTTTTACACAAAGATTTGGTCAAAAAACAATACCTTATCGAAGTTATCATGGTTTTCTTGTGTTTTCACACTTAAAACTACATGGTTTTGACGATTTGCCCAATGCGCATCTTGCTGTGGGTGCTTGTTTTTGTTCGAATTTTTGCATTTAGGTGCGCATTT
>BPTQ01000008.1:278627023-278720577 GCA_019973895.1 Chrysanthemum seticuspe | reverse complement strand
CTTTCGAGGTTTGTCTACACCTTCAAGGTAGTTATTAGAGCTAGTTGTCACCTAAAAGCTGACAATGTAACTCTTTAACTATGCAACGTAACCGTGTCTCGCGGGGGATTATCTATCTTCAGTGGATCAATTCAAAAAGTGCGCGCTCTTTCCTCACTGTGCATTTAAACCATTAATACTCTTAAGCACATGTGGAGGGGGAGTATTTATGCAAAAAACTTATCTCTCACAGTGGTTCAAACATGTTTTTCATCAACAAACCCTTTGAGAGATATTTTTCACATACAGTGGTTTAAATGGGAAACATAGGTTAGTCATGGAGTTATAAGGTGACTAAGGTTAGGAATAACCGTCCTATGATCCGCCAGAGCCGGAGGGATCTACCCAAGGACACTACCATTAGTTAGTGTTAGAAGTCCTTAGGAATGATTATAAAAAGGAGATAATGAGAATCGGAGAAAGAAGGAGTTGAAGAATCAAAAAGAAATGTAAAGTAAAGGGTGAAAAGAAATAGCCCTCCAGATTATTCAACTTAGGGCAGACACCGGGTTCAATTCATATGCTACTGGTTGTCACTTAGTGACACCGGTATTGAAGATTAAAAGTCGTCATGGACCCAGTGACGCATGCACTAAACCTTCTTAGCCACTCAAGTTTCTCTCAACAGAAGCTTGTTTCATTCTCACAGGGAACCCTACATAAACTATTGGCTTTCTCTTAGAGATCGCTGGTATTGAAAAAGGAGACCCTCTCCCTAGTCTCCGCTCAGGAAAACCAAAACGCACTATTGAGTCTAGAGCCACGAGATTCATCAAAAGATCTCTTAGGAACACTTGACATTTAATCACTTGATGATCAACAAATAAGATCATCAGTGGTTCATATCGAGTCCTTCACAGATCTTAGAAATCTGTCGAGAACATTTATGAGAGGTTCACATCTGTGATCCTCAGTGATTGAATGGAAACTCCTGCCATGGTCAACATCAAACAGCCCTGACAGCAGGTCACTTTGGTAACTCCCCGTGGATTACGCGGAGTGTGTCTCACACGGTCTAAAGTCGTGAGGTGATGCTTCGGTGTACCTCAGCGACTCATCTGAACTGTAGATGTACTTCGGTACATCGCGTTATCTCACTAGTGGGACTCCAGTTCAGGAACGGCCTTTGTAAGAATTAGAGTTGTGTTTTCACACTATGCTGTTAACACTCTCGAAGTTCAAACTTGTAAGTGCCGGAAACCGCTTATTACTAACCGTTTGAAATGTTTTCTTCTTATGGAAGCTCCGGAGCGGGATGATCGTGCTGATTCTTCTCATGTTCACGCCAACATCATCACTAATGGAAGTTCTATTCAAAAGCAACACAACCGTCAGAATGATTCTTCGTCAAACCAAAGAATCTACAAAGACAAAGACTTACAGAACTTCATCAGTATTGATTTCCAACGTCAAAGAGCGTGTGAGCATGTTGAAGAATGACGTGGAGACACTGGAGCAGCGAAGCAGACCTGAGGCAGACTGATGCAGACAACAACATACTATCACTTTCACCACAAAGAACAATGATCAAAGAACAAAGTTAAAGATGACGTTGAAGCTTAACTGTTCAAAGATAACTATCTCTCTACACTGGGGAGATTGTTCGAATCAAGGCAATTCCTCTCACAAGAAAGAAGAATGTCAGAAGACGTCACAGCTACTATTACATCAACGCCTTCACCGTTTACATTCATATATACTTGAGGGGGAGATTGTTGAAATCACTCCTAAACAGTATTTCAAGTATTTATATTTCATATGTAATAGGTAGCTTTATTATGGCCTTTATGTTTGTTTAAGGTCAAGCTTATGTAGAAGGCCCATAAGCTTGATCCAAGCCCAATAAGGGATAGGGAAGGAGAGGGAGTGTTGCCCTAGCTCCTTGCCTATATAAACTCTTGTAAACCCTCATTTGAGGGTTGGTTGTTCAAGTTATTCTTTTCACACATTCACCTACGCCTAACCGTGCCTCTCTTATTGTGTATGTGTGCTTGATACTTGTTCAATCGCCTTTATCTCTTCTCTTATAACTTGTGTTTGTAAAACTAGTGACCTAACAATATATTTTCCATATTTATCTAATACAATAAACTAACCGACTATACAAGACTAGCAGTGCTTACTATATATTATCAGTGGTTACATAATACTACTAGCCGCGGTTGTCTTCATCCGTGGTTACATTCTTCTGTCCGTGGTTATATCAAACCTGTCCGTGGTTCCAGTACTTAGAGTAATTCTTGATGCAAGGAACCTAAAACCCAACAATCCTCCCCTAAACTTGATAAATTCCAACAGAATTCTTCAAGTTTTCTTTAAGCTCAAAACATCTGAATTGGAGGATGTAGCCAAACACTTACTAGCTTTAAGTATCTTCTCATACTTCAGCAACAAATCATAAGCTTGACCATCATAAGATACTAACATCTTGATACAACCAGGCTTCAACATCTGAGCAATTATTCCTGGATGCTTATTCAGTTGAGGATAATCACCTTCTACAAGCATATGAATAACCTTTCCAGAAACAGTTAAAACATGAACTCCACAAGTTTGATATAAAAACCATCTAGTAACTTGACCATTGTAGAGTCCTTGCCATTCAGGTTCATCATGAGTAGGTTCAAATAGAATCTTCAAATTATGATACACCAGCCTCTCATGATAATCATTTGGATGTACTTCACCAAATTTATTCTTGTAAAGTATCCAAAGATTCATCAAATCATCTCTATCAAAATACTGAAGCATTTGTGAAAATTTATTATACTCAGAAACTTCATTGTTGAGTCTTTGAATTTTCCAAACTCCTTCACTTCCAACTAAAAGCTTAAACTCATAAGAAATGATTTGATTTACATCTTCAACAACTTTCAATCTTTTAGAATCAGATGTCTCCTGAACCTCAGATTTTCTATTTCTTTTACTTTGAATCCATTCATCATCTTCTTTAATCCACTCTTCTTCCTTTTTAGAATTCATCGGACAGAAATCATCATTAATTTTCATACATCTCTCATAAATCTCAAAAATTCTTTCAAATGAACACCTACTAAGAGTATCAGAAACATGTATGCCAGAATTTTTAATAATCTTCATCAGTACGTTTCTCATCTGAGCCATAGTAGGAGGTTTCTTTCTTATAACCTGTTTCTTTGTTTTGCTCACATTCCTTGCCCATTCATTCATTAGTCTAGCTTTCTCCTCATCATCCAACAGTTTCCATTCTTGTGCAGTAAACTCATCAAGTATTTGTAAAGAAGCTTGAAGATAGTTTTGTGAGTCATACCATATAGCTAACCATCTCTCACTAGCTTCCTCTTGTTCTTTCTTTCTTTTATCCAAAACTGCTTGATCTTCAGCCAACAAGTTTCTTCCATACTCTGCATCATAAGCCTCTTGTTCTGCTTTATTTTTAAACTTCAGCACTACCTCTTTACCTTTTCCAACATCAGATTGAACCATTTTCTTCTTCAAAGGTTCACCAATAACCAAACTTTTTCCTTTAGATTTGGTTGCAGTAGATTGAACAAATAAAGCAGGTGCAATGATTGGTGTAGAAATAGATGATGTTTTGCTCAGATTAATCAATGTACTTGTAGCTTCTTTCTCTACTTCTTTAGGCTTAGGTGGTAATATAGAGAGAGTTGTGACAACAGTGGAAGTGGTTATGATAGCAGTGGGTGTGACAGTAGTAGGAACAAGAGTACTAACCATGGTTTCAGGTATACTATCAGTTGTTATGTTCTGCACTACTTCAACATTCTTCAATTTTTCAAGAACAACCTCATTCCCATATTTATCAGAAACCAAAAAATCTAGATCTCCACTATCAACATCTTCTTCTATAGGTACACTAACAGATACATCCACAGCCTCCCCTGAATTCATGCCATCACTCCTCCCCTGTTTGGATACATCCTTCACATTCAGAGCAGTAGAGGAGTCCACCTTCTTTTTCTTTCTTCTCATAGCTTTCAAAACAGCAACTCCAGGTCTTTTCACTTTCTCCAAAACCAATACCCTGTGCTTCAGCCTCCGAATATCATTACCCTGAAACACAGTCAACTTCTGTAGACCTGAAATTTTATCCTCCAGTTTAGCACACTTAACCGTCAATTCATTTAAACGTTCAAGAATATCCTCCCCACTTCGACCTGTGTGAACTGGTCCGAGAGGTGGTTCATTGGAAAAGTCATCATGTACAAAGTCATTAACCGTCAATTCATTGTCAGGTTCCAATCTATCCTCATCACTTCGAGCTGTGTTAACTGCTCCGAGAGGTGAATCCTTGGATATAGAAGACATAGCACCAGACTGAGCCTGATCATCTATGTACCCTGTAGCAGCCAGTTGGCTAGGGATACCTCCACCTGTGTTAAGTTCCAAAGAACTCTCCACATTAGGAGTTGCCAAAGGTTGGGTCTTATTGATGTTTCCACTATCCTGACCAGCATCAAAGCATGAATCAGTAGTGGAAGCCCTTCCAATCATGTCACCTCCACTCCATGTGACAGCCTCATTAACTATACCACTAACACTAGCCTGAGGAAGCTTAGTGCCCTGTGTTCTCCTAGTCCATGATGCAAGACCTTCATTAAACTCAGAATCAGTAGGCAAAGTAAGCATGTGAGGAAATAAAGGAACATCTCTAATGACAACATTCTGTGGTTGATTCCTCATATGTGCAAAAACTCTAGGAAGCATATGATGTACTTCATACTCCCTATTATGTTCAACAGGTTCCACTATTTGATGTTCCACAAGCAGTTGAACAAACCTAGGATACAAATAGTATTTACCCTTCTTCCTAATGTTCTGAACTGACCCCTCAGATATCATCCTAGACCAGTTAAATTTCCTTCCATCAGACAAACAAATAATAGCAGTAGCAATTTTTGAAGGAAAGTCATTAAAGCCTGTGGTCTTGTTACTCATACACATCAACAAAGTGTGAATCAAAAACTTCCATTGTTGTGAAAAGAAACTCTTAAAAAATTGTACCTTTTCACCTCTGTATGTATATCCTAATCTCTCTAAACCAGCAACAATCTCAACATCTGAAAGATTATCAACACCATCAGCATCATCAAGCCTCAAAACTTCTCTAATGATCTCCTCAGAAACAGAAATAGCATTCTCATCCACAACAGTACTAAACACCTCCATGCCATCAACCTCCTCAATTGTAGCAGTCCTCCAGAATTGATGAATGTAGGCTTTAAGAATGGTGGGTTTAACAGTTAAAGCATAGTGAATGGGACTATGAATCAGGAAATCAATCATTTGATGAAACCCTTCAGAGCGAGCATCTTTGGTGAGAATAGCAACAAGGTTATGTGAAGTGGAATACGTTTCCGCCATTGTTATGAATGATTGGTATGAAGTGGGTTTGGTGAATTTTGCAAAGAAAGGAATAAGGGTAATATGTGCGCCAATTGGAAGTGATTTGAAAATCAATGTAATTGATCCATCCGTGATTTGGGGAGAGAGATATACATTTGCTAATGTTACCAAACAGCCCCTGTAGTATCCAAAACAAAACAACAAGTTATCCGCGGATCCAAGGGTACCATCCGCGTTTAGAAACAACCCATCAGTGGATACTCAGTAACACTCCTTCCAACTGTCCAAATTAGAGCAAGCAAATCTGTGCCAATTGAAAAATGATCTCACAAAGATATGAAGGATTACACAATTTTTTTTTTTTTTTTTTTTTTTTTTTTTTTTTTTTTTTTTTTTTTTTTTTACTAACACAAGCAGCAAACACACTAGCTCCTTTTTGCACACAAATCCTTCTTACCTGCAAGACAAACACAAAACAAACACAGAGTTGAAGATTAGAGTTAGCAGTGGTTAGAGAGAACCAGAAGTGGTTCCAAAACACCTATCCGCGGTTACCACAGAGAGCATAATCAATCATACTAATGTATTGCCTCATTCGCATCCTTCAGATTTGATACTCACCATGTTTGAGCATGGGTACTTTTGAAGCAGTTACCATGTGAGTTTCGTCAGACATCTTACCTTACTTGAATAAAGATTAACAGACTTCTTCTTGGTTACAGTTTCTAGATCACAAGCTCTGATACCACTTGTTGATCCCAGTTGAGCAAACGATCTAATATAGAAACTGACTCGTAACAAAAGCTTATTAAGTATTATGCGGAATTTAATACTTAATCTTAAGAAGAAGAACAATTAACATTCAACACCTCAATATTATTTATTAATACGAATACTCTTACAGTATTCGGGTTTTGCAACCTTGAAGTGTATCGACCTTAGATATAAAACATTCGTATATCTAACCTAACCTAGGACCTCCTTTTATAGGCTAAGGAGTCCTATACAATATACAATACGTAACCTACAAGATAAATATCTTTTCCATATTTATCTAATACAATAAACTAACCGACTATACAAGACTAGCAGTGCTTACTATATATTATCAGTGGTTACATAATACTACTAGCCGCGGTTGTCTTCATCCGTGGTTACACTCTTCTGTCCGTGGTTATATCAAACCTGTCCGTGGTTCCAGTACTTAGAGTAATTCTTGATGCAAGGAACCTAAAACCCAACATGTCATTCTCAAGATGTTTCCATGGGAACTTTTCCACTTTGTGATGTAGAGGGGTTGCTTGCAGCTACTCCTTACAAGCTATTGGATATGAGAATGGCTAAACAGGGCAATAAAGCTGTGGTCTTTGGTCTTATTCAGTGGAGCAATGGTTCAGTTGAAGATGCTACCTGGGAATTGCTCACTGACATTCAGAAACGTTTTCTGGAATTAAGTTTAGAACCTTGAGATCAAGGGTCCTAAAGGGGGAACAATTTTTATGTGAGTTAAGTGATGGCACGTGAGGTGCACGTGTGCGGTTGTAACCACTCATGTGAGGTGCACGTGTATTCTCCTCATATGACCATAACAAACTTTCCCGCCCAAATGCCTTTTAAATACCAATTTTCTTCATTTCAATTCAGTTGTTAATTGTAATTCTACTAGAATTCTCTTTGTAAACTCATAATCATTTAGTTCTATTGAAGCTTTCGATTACGAAATTCTATTCTCTCTTGAATTTCCAATCCCTAGCTTAGATCTTCTTCCAATCTGTTATATATTCAAGATCATATCATACTAGTAGCAAAAGCAACTACAGTGACTCTTAGAAACAGTCGCCAAATCGATCAGCATGTTGTGTTCTATGTACGTCACAAACAAAACTCCTGTTAAGGAGTCTCGAGAGGATATTCCCTGTCCTTAAAAGGTGTTTACGTAACGACCACAGGGTTGATGCAGACCCGCGTTGTCTATTGTCAGCGAACAATTACAACGCAATGACGGTGCAAAAAATCGCAATGTGACAATAATATGAAGAGGCAAGCTGCAACAAATTAGAAGCTCTCTGAAACTATGATGGTGTGTATGTTTTTGCAGTGTGGTTCACTCACAAAATCTGCATTCTACTTTCTTTATATAGGCTACATATTATGAACAAGGAGATATAGCACCATGATCTCAAATCATGCCAAGAAATAAGGGTCATCGGCAGTTGGTTGCATCTGATGAATGCCTTCCAAATCCACCCCTCTCCTACTTTCTTGTTTGACTTGGTCAGCCATACACACACACACACACATATAATTGGGTAGTTTCAGCTTTATAAGCTTGTACCACAAGCTCCATAAATTATACTATTAGTCACTACATAGACTACTAGTACATTTCGCTTCAACCATGCAATAAACTTGCAAACCTCATCATAAATTTCCAACATCTAATGTCAACAGTGGCCTGAAAATGCAGATAAAGTGTGTAAAGCAACCTTTAAAACAGAGTTGTAACTCTTATCTCTTCAGGTTTTAAATTAAAAATATCTACTTCCCCAACTGAATCCATAAAACTCGAGTTAAGATAACCATCAAAGTGGATGTTCAACTGACATCAGAAAATGCCAGCCAAGCTATCTTCTACGCTGAACCCGAATCCTTGAGCCTAAAAAATAAACCAATACTTTACCAATTGAGTAGACGACTACCATCTTAATTATAGAGAGATAAACGCAGAAGAGAAGCCTGCAGAACCAATATACGGATGGTATCTACGACAGAATCCTAGATAACCATCTATATGGTCTAGAAAATACTGCTAGCAAAAAGTTCTGATGTCAACTGATGAAATGAACATAAAAATGATAGGGTAGAGGCTCTGATAACACAGTATAATAATAACGGCCATAAAGAAGACTAAACCTACTTCAAGTGAAACACATCGAAACCTACAGCTCTATGATCAATTTGTTAAAATAAGGAAATCATTTCCATCTGGTTTATTTTGTTCTAGAAGCGATAGGTAAGTGTGCAAACTGCACGGAGTACAAAAGGAACTACAACAGGTACTTGTCTAGCATTCGTCCATTGAAAAAGATGTCGATGTTAAAACTACTTGTTTTAACCTAAACAAGTTATCTTTTTTTTTAACGGAACCTAAACAAGTTATCTGTACAGCCCATCTTGCCACTTTTAGCACTCAATTACTAACAGGCTGTATTTGAAGCTTGTTTCCAAAATATCTGGACTTCCTGAGCAGAAAGGCGGATAAAGTCATATGACACAGAACTGAATGTAACCTATCGTAAAGAAAGTGTCCCAATTTCCGAAAACCTATACAGTGGTGGTAATGAATACACATTTACAGCTATGTTAGCAACTAAAGCATGTCTAAGCAAACAAACATAATTTTATCAACAAAAGAAAAAAACACTAATTTCATTATTAATTATCAGGTAAAACAGAATGAAGTAGTGAAGCATCAGTCTTTCTGAAAAAATAGTAACAATGAGATGGCATTAGCATTAACGCTCATGGCCTCCAATTACCCCCAACACACCTTTTTGAAGCAGAACATATGCATAAAACACTAATCTAATCTTTTTAGTTGACGGGATATAACACACACGATACAAAAAGTGTAAGAAACATTTAACGAATTAACGCCTATCAGATTTTCATTAATGTGTCACAATCGTGAAACTCAAGAAAAAGAGCCTTGTGAACAACCCAAAAGTTCAAACTGATGATCATAGATGGCACCCTCGCATAGGTCTAAACCATCTAAGGTCAAACAGTTGTCTGAAAATGCAGATAAAGTGTGTAACCCAACCTTTGCAACTCTTGTGCCTTCAGGTTTTCAATTTATACATAACTACTTCCTCAACTGAATCAGTAAAATTCGAAATAAGAAACAAGAAAGTTTACATCACGGTGGATGTTCAACAGACTTCAAGTAAATGCAAGCCACACTATCTTCTACGCTGAACCTGGGATACTTGAGCCGATGAAATAAACAGCACTTTACCAACCAAGCAGACAAATACCACTTTGATTAAAGAGTCTGAGTTCAAGTGGTAAGAGTAATAAACGCGTCAAAGAAGCCTGCAGAACCAAAATACAAATGGCATCTACAATAGAATCCTGGATAACCATGAAGAGAAACACTTGAAAACCTACAACTCTATGATTGATTTGTGAATATAAGTGATCACTTCCATAGTTCCATGTATATTTTGAGCTGGAAGCGGTAGGTATGTGTGCAAACTGAACTGATACATTAAGGAGCTACAACAGATAGGTGTCTAGCATTCTTCATTGTAAAAGATGTCAAAACTTAAAATTTTATCTCGTACGGACCATATCAAAATATTAACCAAAAAAGAATGGGTTAATCAGGTTGGACATCACCATAGTGAATTTCAAAACTTGGAATTGTTATTGTACTAATACAACTGTGGTAGTCATATCTAACGCAACAATTATACACAAAAAAGACAAGGAAGTGACTGAAGGTTAACCCAACTCATTTTGATCCGCACAATAAAACTATTTTTATTTAATATTGGGAAAAGGGGAAGTAACAGCCCCAGCAAATATATAAAACCAAAGAAAAATATAAAATCAACTTATATGGACAAAATCCATAAAGCAATGTTCCTAGACATGCCCAAAAAATGCTTTGGGAACATGACTAAATAAGAAACTAAACAAAAGCTAAACCAACCATAAATACTACAATTCCTAAAACCACAACTATGGCTACGAGAGTTACAATAAAACTCAAATGGGAAGACACTAATAAGCTTCAAATAACCATAATTCTTCATGGATAGCCGGTTGCACGTGATCAAAAGCCCAAATCTCTCCTGTAGCCCAATTCCACACTTAGCAGAATCACACGTCTTCAAAAACTCCATGGCCACCAAAATCCAAAAAGAAACAAATACCCACTTCCCACCATAACAACATATACGACCAAAACCACTAGATAACCCTTCTCCCAAACACTCTGTTTCCACCAAACCACTAGACCTGCACAAATTATTACCCATAAACACAAAAACTAAGGTCTTACCACCATAACACCATTACACTTCACCACACTAAAACCCCAATCCCAGCAGCCTCCTTAACATGTCTTGAACTTTGAATCTTTAAATAAAACAATCCAAGACTCACATTTTCAGAAACAATTCCACACAGCTGCTTAATACCAAATTCATATCACACTTCTTCAAATAATTAAAACCCATGTCGTCCATAGCATCATTATTACCATTTCAAACAGACTCCAAATATCAGCAGCATCCAAAGATTTTTTAGAGCCTCTAATCTTCAAGCTCGTCATCTTAGTCTAACATTCTCATTAATAATACTACAAAGCTATTTAACAGGCCTCTTTTTTTGTTGGAAAAATCTAAGATTTCTTTCCTGCCAAATATAGTATACCATAGCCCCAATAACAAGTCTTTGTAAAATGCTCCAAACAGATTTATTAACAGGTCTTTTAACAATCTAAGACACTAACAGCACTAAGGAATTAGGGGCGTAATCACTACTTCAAACTCTGCCAAACTTCCATAGAAAATTCACACTCAAAGAAAAGATGAGAATGAGAATCCTGAAACTTACCCATCCATCTCCCAATCCTCCTATCTTGTGTCTTTATTTTTTGATGAATGGCAAGCCATAAAATAAAAACATGCCTAGGAATATTTTGACTCCACCAAACCACCTTAAACCAAGGCACCAATGGCTTAAAAACAATAAGATCAGACCAAACATTTTTAACAGAGAAATGCCCAAGACTACCGTTATTGCTCCTCCATAAAACCTGATCTTTCAACCACTTAAGGGTGGCCTAGTGGCAAAAGGGCTTGTGACTATCACTCTAAAATGTGTGAGGTCTCAAGTTCAATTCCTGCTAGGTGCAAACAACCTTAAGTGGCCACGCCAACCTCCTGAAAAGGGAGGGAGGGCTTTACCTGGTTTGAGTCTGTGTGGCGGTGGTTCAAACCCCGTGGATTAGTTGGCCAAAAAGGTCGGAAATCATGGTTACCAAAAATAAATAAAGCATTATCTTTCCTGTCTTGAAATAAAAAAAAACAAAAAATAAAAAAATAAAAAAATAAATAAATAAAGGAGGGGGAAGATGAAATAAAAACGGAAACTTTATCCTCCACTGCTCAGGCCACAAACATTCACCATTCATAACTAAATCAGCAACATTACAGTCAAGAGATAGCCCGTCTTCAAAAATATCCCTATTATTAATAAATTTGCATAAAGGACCCAAAAATAACCAATTATCATACCAGGCAGAAGTATCCACACCGTCCCCTATACGATAAACAATATTATTTCTACGAACATCTCTACATTGCAATATTTTCCTCCAACTCCAACAAGCATCACTCAAAATAGTAAAATCCCAAAAGTTCCTAGCATTAGAGCTTCTATCAATTAACCTATATGAATTGACCCACTTTACCCACAACTTAGATACCACATTCCAGACATATTTCACCATAAGAGACACATTCGATGTCATAAGAGACTTGATACCAAACCCACCTTGAACTTTTAAACAGCACACATATTCCCAATTGACTTTAGCCTGTCCAGTTTTCAAATCACCATGAGAGCATAAGAAAACCCCTCATCAGTCTCTCAATATCTTTATTAATAGACTTAGGAAGAATGAAATCTGATGACCAGTAGACTTGCAAAGAACTAATAACAGACTTTAACAATTGAAGCCTAACCGCATAAGAAGGGGATTTATTCTTCCAATCCAAGAGCCTCTTCTTAACCTTATCACTGAAGCCTACACACATCTACTTGTTTTGAGCTACACCTGCCAGTCTATCCGAGCCGCCCATCTTGCCATTATCAGCACTCAATTACTAACAGGCCATATATAGAGGTTGTTTCGAAAATATCTTGGCTTCTTGAGCAGAAAGGCGGATAAAGTCACATGACACAAAACTGAACTTAAACCTAAAAAAAGTGTCCCAAGTTCTGAAAACCCATGTAGTGATGGTAATGATACACGTTTACAGTTATGTTAGCAACTAAAGCAGGTTTAAGCAAACAGACTTTTAACATAGACCTTAAATTCATTATTAATTATCAGGTAAAACAGAACGAAGTAGTGTAGCATCAGAGTCTTACTGATAAGAAAGAGCACTATGTAACAAAAATAAGATGTCGATGATGCAATGTTAATGCAATCGGTTTCGCATATGAAGCTCTAATGATCTGATCTACTCTAACAAATAAAAACAAACTGCTTCTTGTAAAGATGACTTACAAATCTCAGTTCATGATGATTCTGATAGAACCACTCAATTGTTGGTAACGCTGTATGCAGCAGAATAAATTATCAAAAAAAAAAAAAAAAAAAACTAGAACTATTTCATTGATATTGGTTTCTTGGAGCTGAATACTTGAGAAGCTTGGAATGTCATTTTCAACTGATCTGAAGTCGTAAACCCTTGGTTTGTCATCAGTTGATGTAATCTCTCAGCATCTTTTCGAAATCCACCAGCCATGAGAGCATTTATAACTTTTTCAAATTCCTCAGGCTTTAATTTGTTCTTATTAGCCTCAAGAACCCCTAGTGCTTGAAGGGCTTTCTTTTCTTCTTTAGCTCTAGCGTACATATCACAAAGGCTTATATGAACATCGAGTGAAGGTGAAACACCTTTTTCAGCAAACTTTCCCAACAAGTCTTCAACTTCATCAATCAATTGCAATTTTCCAAGCCAATCCACAAGCACAGAATAAGTGGCAACACTATGCTCAATTCCATCTTTTTCAAGCTGCAACAGAAGATGCAACCCTTTATCCAGTAAATTCTTATGGGCATAAGCTGCAATCATTCTGGCAATACACTTGTCATCAGGTTTATATCCAAGTTTGATAATTTCATCAAAATGACTTCTTGCTTGATCAGGGTTTCCTTTACGACTATAAGCCTCAACAAGGTATGTGCATGACTCTAGACTAGGATGATATCCTGCTAACTCCATTCTGTTGGATATTCTACCAGCTCCAAGAGGATCAGCATTCTGAGCATATGACCTAAGCAATGAAAGATACAAGTCTTTAGATGGTTTAAGACTCTTAGACTCCAAATCTCTCATTAAAGAGTCACTCGACTTATGATCACCAGCATTAACATAAGCCATGATCATTGAGTTGTAAACTTTCACGTCTGGTTGGAACCCTTGGCTTCTCAAGCTTTCAAAAGCCTCTTTAGCAAGATTTAGGTTGCCTGACTTGCTATACATATGAACCATAATGGTTTTTGTCAGGATGTCAGGTTCAATGCCCTTTTCGTTCATTTTCCTGATAACTCTTTCAGCATCATCTAACTGGTTAAGCTCCGCATGGGCATCGACTAGTTTTGAATAATCTCTTATACTAGATTGAAAGGATTCTTCATCAAGTAGAAATTCTGCAATCTATAAAAAAAGTGTCAGCCATTGCAACTTCATTCCAATTTGGAACTAACAGAACATAACCAAAAGTGTTACTATACTATATCTTTAAATATAAAGTCAAGACATACGTATACAATTTAATTGAGAAATTACACACCTAAAACTGATAACGTCTGCTTAGTTAATATAGTTCAGTAAAAGATATCAAATCTTACTATGCATCTAACATTCATGAGACCCCTAACCAGTGATGAACTAATCTACAACATTGGACTTGGCACATAATTTGAAGACACCGATCGACTATTTTTCAATAAATAAAAACACCCCATCATAAAGAGTAAAGACAAACTGTTGACATCCTTTAGACCCGAACCAATACCACCTATTCATTCCAATGATGGATTGATGATAACCAACAACTGGTATAAAAAACTTATTGTATTTTCTTATGGTCTCCGCAAAAATTACACATATTGGAGTAGTAATAGAAGTAAATGGCAATATACATAATTAGTACAGCGTCAAGACACAAATACATATACATAGAAGTTCTGATGAACAAGCAGTCTGCTTAGTTGATAAAGAAGGGCAAAAATTATCAAATTTTACTCTGCATTAGGGATGAGCAGCGGCACCGGAAAAACGGGTACCGACCTGTACCGGTACCGGTTTCTTATACCAGGTATGGTACCGGTACTACGAAAATGGTCATAGAAATTCGGTGCGGGATCATAACGGGAATTCCCGAATTTGGTACCGGAATACAAAAGGTTTCTCATGCATAACTGGAACGTTTAAACAAAAAAAATGCCCAGAAAAAAAAGCCTCCCAAAACCTCCCGTAACAACTAAACCTCTGTAGTCTGTAACATACTTCAAAACCCTCCCACAAATCAAATCCTACCCTATTACAATCAATAAAATCATCTAGTTTGTATCCACACAACATCCTAATCATCATCATTTTAAATAAGCATCATCATTCATCAGGTTACAAAAAGAAAATGGAGGTAAGATTGTAAGAAGAATTTAGTATTCTTTTTTATTTTTTATTTTTGCTTTATAATGAATGTATGTGTATATGTTAGGTGTAGAATGTATATGGTAGAATGATGATACCATTGTTGAGGACACCCCATTTTTGAATGTCAATGATTCAGATTCGGGGTTATGAAAGTGAACCACAGGTTGTTGTCAAAAAGGCTCCAAAAGCAAAAAGTCACAAAAGAAAAAGAAACGACAAAGAAGAAGAAGAATATGAGATCTATGAGAAAACAAGTAAGGAGAGGGAGGCTATTTGGGAACACTATGATCCGGTTAGGATGAAGAATGATCCAAATACGAGAAGGGCATTGTGCAAGTTTTGTAAGAAAACTCTAGCAGCTGATGGACCTTCAAATGGTACTTCTAGTCTTCATAAACATTTTCCATGTCCTAAGAACCCTTTATATGTCCCAAAAAAAACAACAACAAACTCATGTAGAAGCATGTTGCAAGAGGTATTAACAACAAGATTTGATTTTCTTTTAAGTATGTGTTTCTAATGTTTATTAAGTAATTAACTTAGATTGTTTGATAGTTCTGTAAATAACCAAACATGAGGCCAGGAGTTTGCAAAACTTGGTAGAAAGCTGTTATACAACAATTCTGAGTAGTCTGTACTATTTTCCAGTTTTAAGCTGTTATACTACTGGTATACAACAAGTCTGTACTTTTAAGCTGTTACACTACTGGTCCAGTTTGTTACTACATTCTTTTAACTTATCTACATTGTTTTAGCTTTGATTTTCTTTTAAGCATGTGTTTCTAATGTTTGTTAAGTAATTAACTTAGCTTGTTTGTTATCATATGTGTAGAGATTGAAGATGGAATTAACAAGCAAAATGGTAGAGAAAAAGGGAAAGAAGGTGTGGAAAATTGAGTGCAAATTTCAACATTGTTTGGTTTGTTTATTTTGAACGATTTCATATGATTTTGATGTATTTTGCAAGTTTTGGAACATTTGTAAGTTACAATTATGTTAAAAGATATGTTTGTTTAGTTATTGTTCGCCTTTTTTGACACATTCTTCAGTTAAAATTGCTCGAAAAATGTCCGTTTTACCTTAAAAATTGTTGCTGTCACAGTGGGTTAATGGGTCAAAACTGGATTTTTTTATTTATTTATTTTTTTAGTTGACTGAAAATAAAAGACCAAGAAACTTATTAACACGTTGTTGGTTAAAAAACCAAGAAGCTTATTATCACGAACTAAGACCACCTCTTCATTGCAATAGTGATAACAGACAGATTTATTAAAATAAAAAATAAAGTAAGACACTTGATTTTTGAAAAGGAATAAAGGATATATAGCTTTCATGGCATGCCGCAAAAACAGAAGTGTTACAATTATATGTAACATAAAAAGTACCCTTTTAGAGGTTGTTCATGCTATTTGTTAAGACCCATTAACATTCCACACTTACACTATGTAACGCAAGAAGTGAAACCGGTGATTTTCTCCCATTAAGGTTATGTGTAAAAAAGTGACAGGGGACACAAATTGAAAACAAGAGCACAGAAACAGATAGCAATAACAAAAAAAACTGAACAACGATTGTTCCAAAAAAGATCCGGTTATCGATTTGAAATTCACTTCTATACTAAACCATAATAGAAAAATAATACACAAGAAACGAGAAAAGAAACTAAGTACCTTGAAGTACAATCGGTAATTCTTTTCCTTAATCTTGTCGAGCAGTGCAATCCAGTCAACCCGTGTAGGTTGTAGCAGATCTATCCATTCTGCGATCAGTGGAGTAGGGTCATCATCCACTTTCAACGAAAGTAATTTCTCAGTAACAATTTTGCATTTCCCAGATATCGCCTTTGGTTCTTGAGGCCACACTGATCCTTCACTCTCATTAATATTTTCCGTCACTTCCGCCCACTTTGGTTTCGAAAGATCAAGCCCATAAATATTATACTTTATATTTCCACTCCTTTTCGGTAACGCAACCACCTAATCATCATCATCTTCTCCCTCAACGTTATCTTCGGATGTTTGGGTTTTCACTTCCGGTTCCTTACTTGCACGTCTCATCTGCTCCAACGTCTCATAAAACTCACTATCTTCCAACTCCTCACTAGCCCACTTAAACCTAAGCTCTCTCAACAAATCACCCCTAATCCCAATCTCCCCCGCAAATCATTATGTATGATAGTAGTTTGTAGAATGTGTTGGGTTCTTAAAACCAAACACTACTTAAGCATTTGCATATTTCTATTAATAGTAATACAACATTTGACATCATGTATTACATCATGGAAATCATTGGAAGATTCCATTAGATATTTTGTGAAGATTTGTACTCTTCATATCTTGCACAATCTCACTTAGATAGAGTTGACTTTAGGCAAGATTTGATATCTTGACTGTCAGACTGGCGGTACCAAATTGGTACACGGGCGGAACCCTTTTAAGGGGTCCGCCGTCCGTGGACGCTCCTGTCCAATTTGGCTATAAATAGCAATGCCAAGCCAAGTAGTTTCTCATCCCTTTCTAACATACTCTCATACATATCTTCTCTCTAACCTTTCTAATTCAGTTTCATATCATATTAGTGATCTCTTTTGTAGCAAAGAAGATCAAGTCATATTCAAGCTTCAACGAGAAGTTGGAAGTCTTGTTTGTTTAGTGTTGTATGATCTAGTGTTGATTCATACTTCATTGTTGTATCAAACCATCATGATCTTGTGAGTGTGAGTGGTTAGTATTTTAGTCCTCAAAATACATTGTGTGTGGGAGTAGTTGTACCCTTGGAAAGAACTCGACATCTAGCTTAGTGTCGGAAATAGTGTAAGCGAAGTGTAAAGGTTTTCTCCGCCGGTGAAAGGAGCTTGTTGACTAGTGAAGTTAAACTCTCGAGTGTGAGACTCGGGGAGTGGAGTAGGGCAAGGAAAAAGAGTCCTTGTAGGCCGAACCACTATAAACAACTTGTTGTGGTTTGATCATTTCTTTCCTTATTTACTCATTACATATTGCTTGCATATTTCATTAACATACTTAAGATCAATATCAATTGATCTTTCAATAAGTTTCAAAACAAAGTTTTTAATCGGTAAACTATTCAACCCCCCTTCTAGTTTTCTACAATTGGTATCAGAGCCTCGTTGCTCAATAATTTCTAAAATAACTTGTATTTTATAAACTTGAAACGATCCATGGATTCTGAAAACTTTAAAGAAGGGCAATCTATGCAAAGACCACCACTCTTTGAAACCAATGGATTTATCTATTGGAAAAACCGTTTTGAAACATATGTAAAATCAAAAGATATAGATCTTTGGTTTATTATTGTTAAAGGAGATTTTAGTTCTACAACAAAGGATATTTCCGTTGATGAACAAAAGAAATTAGTTGCTAAAAATAATGAAGCTAAAATGATGCTTTATAATGCTTTACCTAGAAAAGAATATGAAAGAATTTTTATGTGTGAAACCGCCAAAGATATTTGGGAATCTTTAATTGTTACACATCAAGGTAATTCACAAGTCAAGGATAACAAAATTGATCTTCTTGTTCAACAATATGAACAATTTGTTATCCCTGAAGATGAAACCATTGATTGTGGCTTTGCTCGTTTTAACACTATCATTACATCACTTAAAGCACTTGATGAATCTTTTCGTAGTAAGAACTTTGTCAGGAAATTTCTTAGAGCACTCCATCCCAAATGGAGAGCTAAAGTGACCGCTATTGAAGAATCAAAAGATCTCTCAATAATGTCACTAGACGAGCTAATTGGCAACCTCAAAGTTCACGAAATGGTAATGGAGAAAGATTCGAAGATCATCAAAGGAAGAAAGGAGAAGATCAAATCCGTTGCTCTTAAAGCAAAGGCGGAATCAAGCGATGATGGTGAATCTTGTTCCGATAGTGAAGATGAGGAGTATGCTATGGCCGTTAGAGATTTCAAGAAGTTCTTTAGAAGAAGAGGAAAGTTTGTAAGACAACCTCGAGAAGAAAAGAAGCCATTCCGAAAAGATCGGGATGATAAGAAGATTAAAGGTGAAAGAAAGTGTTTTAGATGTGGTGATGCAAGTCATCTCATAGGAGAATGTCCCAAGCCACCTAAAAGCAAAACTCAACGAGCTTTTGTAAGTGGTGCTTGGAGTGATAGTGAAGACGATGAGGAATCAAGCAAGGAAGAGATCGCTCTAATGGCACATGAGTCAAATGAGGTACTTTCCGACTCTTCTTATTATTCTATAGATGATGACACCTTGCAAAAACAATATAATCAATTGTGTGAGCTAAGTCTAAAAATCATAACTAAAAATAAATTTCTAAAAACCAAAAAGGAGTTTTTGGAAAATGAGGTATATGAGTTAAAAGAAAAAGCAAAACGTCTTGAAAAAGGAAAAGCAAATGACGATGATTGTAAATCATGTCAAGAGCTTAATCTTGAAATAGAAAAACTAAAGCTCACACAAGAAGTTTTAATAGAAAATAATTCTAAGTTTAAAAGGTTTAACAAAAACATCGCTCTTGCCGATGAAATAGTTAAAATCCATAAAACACCAGGAGACATGAATGGGCTAGGTTTTAATGAAGTATTAATTCCAAAGAGTCAAAACAAAACGGCCGAAAAGGACGAACATTCTGTCAAAACTGCTGCAGTACAGCACGGACCAGACGAAACCAAAATAAGGGTTCCGTCCGTTGTGCAAAATGGTACCGCGGGTACTTCAGCAGAACAGAATGTTCGCAATACGGACCGTACTGAATTTGTTAAAGTAACAAAGAAAACCAATGATAATGTTAAACTAAAACCAGCCATTATATCAGGAGTAGGACTTGTTAAAAATGAATTTAGATCAAAAACTACTCAACAACGATATAAAACTTCTTTTGCCAAACACCCCTTTCCTAAGAGCAACCACAACGTTCAACCTAACTACCAACACAACGGTTGGAATCAAAACTTTCCTAGACCATATCAAACTCCAGATTACATGCCATGGAACCCTTACCCATCATTTCCATACATGAATCAAATAAATGGTATGTTTAACCCAAACGGACCCATGAGATATTGGGGACCAAATGTTTGAGTTATTTGCTTCTTAGGTATGCTTGAAAGTTGGATTGGAACCTGATGAATGGATAAAAGATAGTGGATGCTCACGACATATGACGGGCAACAAAAGTCTCTTCTCATCATACCAAGAGTATGACGGAGGTAATGTCACTTTCGGTAGCAATCTCAAAAGCAAAATCATTGGCAAAGGTACGATTGCTCATAACTCTCTAACTATTGAAAATGTTGCTCATGTGGATAGGTTAGGATTTAATCTACTTAGTATTAGCCAACTATGTGATAAAAAGTATAAAGTACTATTTGATGAAAATGGTAGTAAAATACTAAAAGATGGTATCACCATAGCTAAAGGAGTTAGGAAAAACAACATATACGTCATGAAAATAGATAAAACATATAATGACAAACTTTGCTTAACAACATTAGACGATAGCTCATCTCTTTGGCATAGACGCTTAGGTCACGCTAATATGAGACTTATACAAAACCTATTCTCAAAAGAGTTGGTTAGGAATTTACCAAAACTAAAATATGACCAACACTTTTGCGACGCTTGCAAAATTGGTAAACAAACACATAGTAGTCACAAATCTAAAAATATGGTGTCCACATCTAAGTGTCTAGAATTATTACATATGGACTTGTTTGGACCATCCGCTATAAGAAGCTATGGAGGCAACTTATACACTTTGGTCATAGTAGATGATTACTCAAGGTTTACTTGGACATTATTTCTGAAAACAAAAAATAAAGCTTTTGATAAATTTGAAATACTTAGCAAGAAAATTCAAAATCTTCTAGGTGTCAAAATTGTGTCGATCCGAACGGATCATGGTCGTGAATTTGACAACGAAACTCAATTTGGAAACTTTTGTGATACAAATGGTATAACACATAACTTTTCCGCTCCACGAACGCCTCAATCAAATGGAGTAGTAGAACGTAAAAATAGAACAATTCAAGAAATGAGTAGAACAATGCTTAATGAACAAAACATTCCTCAAAAGTTTTGGTGTAACGCAGTTGACACTTCTACATATATTTTAAATAGAGTCCTAATACGTCCTTTCCTAAACAAAACACCATATGAACTTTATAAAGGTAAAAAGCCAACATTAGGATATTTTAAAGTCTTTGGTTGTAAATGTTTTATTCTTAATACTAAGGATTATCTCACCAAGTTTGACCCAAAGTCTTATGAAGGTGTATTTCTTGGTTACTCTCAAACTAGTAAAGCTTACATTGTCCTAAATAAAGAAACAATGATAGTCGAGGAATCGTTGAACATAACATTTGACGAAAGTCCACCTCCCTCTAAGACATCACCTTTGGTAGATGATGACTTAGTTGAAAGTCAAATAATTAAAAGTCAAATTAATAATAACAAGGAAGATGAACCATTAAATAAGGAAATTGTCAACATAAAAGAATCTAAAAGTCATCCATTAGAAAAGGTCATAGGAAAACTTAATCAAAGAACCTTAAGATCACAAGCTCAAAATCAAAGTAATCATTTCTGTTTTGTATCCACCATTGAACCAAAAACCATAAATGAAGCAATAAAAGATGAATCATGGGTAATTGCCATGCAAGAAGAATTAAACCAATTTGTTAGAAATGATGTTTGGAAACTAGTTCCAAAACCCAAAGATCAAACTATAATTGGAACAAAATGGGTCTTTCGAAACAAAATGGACGAAAATGGTGTAGTATCTAGAAACAAAGCTAGGCTTGTTGCACAAGGTTATAATCAACAAGAAGGAATTGACTATGATGAAACTTATGCACCGGTAGCTAGACTTGAATCTATTAGAATATTACTTGCTTATGCATGTGCTTATGATTTTAAATTATTTCAAATGGATGTTAAAAGTGCTTTCCTTAATGGGTTTATTAACGAAGAAGTGTATGTTGCTCAACCTCCCGGTTTTACCGACTTTGAGAAACCACATCATGTCTTCAAACTCAAGAAAGCATTATACGGCCTTAAACAAGCACCTAAAGCTTGGTACGACCGTCTTAAGACTTTTCTTATTGATAACAATTATACTATGGGATTAGTAGATAATACTCTCTTTACTAAGAAAAAGGAATCGCAAATTATTATTGTTCAAATATACGTTGATGACATTATATTCGGATCAACTTGTCAAGAGCTATGTGATGATTTCTCTAAAATCATGCATGACGAGTTTGAAATGAGTATGATGGGTGAGTTGAACTTCTTTCTAGGACTTCAAATCAAACAACTAGATGATGGTATTTTCTTTAACCAATCTAAATATATAAAAGACATGCTTAAGAAATTTGGTCTTGAAGATTCCAAACCAACTAAAACACCCATGTCCTCGGACACTAAACTCACCAAGGACGAAGAAGGTGAATCCGTAGATAACACTAAATATAGAGGAATGATTGGTAGCCTACTCTATCTTACGGCTAGTAGACCCGACATTATGTTTAGTGTTTGTCTATGTGCTCGCTTTCAAGAAAACCCAAAGGCATCACACTTAGAAGCATTAAAAAGGATTTTTAGATATATTAAGGGAACAACGTGTTTAGGATTATGGTATCCCAAAGGAACGGGTATAGAAACCATAGTGTATGCCGACTCGGATCATGCCGGTGATTATGTCGATAGAAAAAGTACAAGTGGTATTTGCACTTTTGTTGGACATTGTCTCACCTCATGGTTTGCAAAGAAGCAAACGGCTTTAGCCATCTCTACTACTGAAGCCGAATACGTCTCAGCCGGAAAAGCATGTCAACAAGCTCTTTGGATGAAGCAAGCTCTCGTAGACTACGGAATTCATCTCAACGACATTGTGATACTTTGCGATAACAAAGGAGCCATCGATCTCAGCAAGAATCCCGTTCAACATGCTCGTACAAAGCACATTGAAATCCGTCATCACTTTCTTCGCGACAATGTTCAAAAAGGAAACATTTCAATCGAGAAAGTATCCTCCGAAGACAACATTGCCGACATCTTTACTAAACCTCTTAAACGAGAACCTTTTAATCTTCTTAGACTTGGTTTAGGGTTAATGGAACCAAACATGTAGGATAAACATAGCCTAAAACATTGGAATAGTCAAACCAAAACAATTTTGCCTTGTATCTGCTACTGTAGCCACGGCACCAAACGAAAACACGGACGGAACCAAAAATTTGGTGCCGTCTGGTCCGTGGTGTCTACAGAAGCAAAACTGCTTTATACATAACATCCTCTTCCTCACAACCCACTTCACCAAAACGTGTAAAACTTAAACCAAGCTCATTATTGTCATCTTCCCACTCACTAATCACTGAAGATAACATCATTGTAAGTATCCTAACTACATTTCATCTCTTAAATTCTGAGTCTAGGATTCTTATTTATGCACAAAACTATCACAAATCATTACATGGGGTTTTATGTATGCTTTTATACCAAATATGAATTCAATTGGCAAATTGCATAACTAGTCATTCAAATTAGGTACTACATTATCATATTGCATAAACAAATCATGTTTCCCACTAATTGATAGATAATAAATATAAGGCCTTATTCAAACAACCAAACACCCCATGTCAAAAGTTTTGAAAAGCTTCTCACTTGTAGGAAAACATTTTTCATTGCTAATACAAATAGAAACGTTAGAATCTTCATCACTTGCATGCTCTTGAATACTAAAGGTATTGCATAACTAATATGCACTCCCGGGTATATTCAAATGTAGCCACATTGAATTAGGAGCATTTGGGTTATCTCATGGTATTTGCCAAACACTCCACTAAAACCATTTTGTGCATAAAATGAGTCGAGATAACCGCAACTCCAAATTGTTTTCATATAGGCACACACTAGAATCAAAAACGTTAAAATTTATTTTCATTTTTTTTAACATGTTAATTCTTGTCCTTAGGAATAACCATGGTAGCCGCAAGATTCTATGATCACAAAGACACTCTTAACTACATTCCCAAACACCACAAAACCAAAGGACTCACCAAGGAACAAGTAGAAATATTTAGGGGTCTAGAATCAAGGTATTTCCACGAGGGTAGAACCATTCACCCATCCTTCCTTGAGCACACTAATCTTCGTGAAGAACTAGCCGCCATTCAATTCGATTGTCTTCTTGACATCGATGAACCAATTTGTCCTAGGTTTGTGTTAGAATTCTATGCTAGTGTGACCGGCTTTAGTGATGAAGACGATGATGAATTCTGTCTTAGGTTTAGAATCAACCAAAATGACTACACCATCACCTTAAGCAACTTTGCTCAAGTGTTAGGAATTCCCAACCGAGGAACTTGTGTCTACACGGATAAGTGGTCACTCATGGCTCTTGATACAATCAATGACCGCTCTCTTCCCTACATAACCCGTTTGGCCGATAAGGATGTCATCCGTGAACATCTTTTTAACCCAAAAGGTGATACAACCCGAGTTACACGAAAGGGAAAAGAGGTAAACCGAGATCCATATGGAATGGAGCTAAATGAACTTAAGCCCGAATTCAAGAAATGGGAGGAACTACTTAGAGCCAACGTCATTAGCACCATAGGGAATAGGGATCACATAAACGCTTGTCTTTGCCACATGCTCTACAACTTGTCCACCCGACAACCATTCAACTTAGCCTACTACATAGCTAGGAGAATGATTGATATTCCAACTCAAGGATCCGTTGCTCTTCCATACGGGATGCTTCTCACCCGTCTCTATAGAAACTTCGCTCCAATTCCACCAACCCCAAAAGGGATGCACCTTCACTATGAACTCATCCCTCACATCTTTGTACCTTTGAGTGATGCTCGAGTTGCTAAGACTAAAGGCAAGAGAGCTAAACCTCCAACTCCTTCATCATCATCATCAAATAGCTCCGAGGATGGTCTTCCAAGCTCTTATCTTCCACCTCAAGAGTATTACGCATCTCTTCCCGAGATTGAGAATGAATCAGCAGAATTCAAACAAACTAAGGGAATGTTCAAGTGCCTTGGTAGGATGATGAACAAGATTTACAAGAAGTTGGACAAATAAGGGTACTTTAAGGAGTGTTTGGAACAATGCATTATCGTTAATGTTTGATACTATTTAGTTGCTTTTATTATGTAGGATGATAATATAACTTGAAACAATGGTGTATGCTAACAATCTCATGCAGGGGGATAGCACAAGTATGCTATCAAATTTTACCCATTTTCACTATATTGTGAAAATCAATAAGCCTTGCTCAAAATCTATGCTCCACTATGTTTACAAATGTGTTATTTACTTTTCCTAACTAGAAATGTTTAGTATAACAGGTTTTGAGAATAATTTCAGGTTTCGGAAATTTCCCCGACACCTAAAAACGAACTCTGTCCATATTTCAGCACTCCACGGATCAGACGGCACCATATTTTTGGTACCGTCCTTTATGTAGTTTGGTACCGTCATACCTGTACAGGCGGACCAGACGGTACCCTTTTTAGGGTACCGTCCGTGTATGATTTTGGTGCCGTGGATCCTCCAGGTAATTTTCTGAATTTCGACTCTTTCGTGATTCTAAATTATCTTCCATCACTTATAAATCAATCTTAACTAGTTTATACTGTTATTAGAACTAGTATTATTCACTAAGGTATATAAGAAATCCATTTCCCACCAAAATTCAAAAATTTGAAAAATCCACCCAAGGAGCCCTTTTGCATAAAGGAAGGAACCAAATTTTTGGTACCTTCAAATCCGTGGGTAATCTGAATATTACGAAATTCCACTCACTAGAACACATTTATTGCATATCTTTTCTTCTTCACTCCATCTTCTTTGTATGGATTGACTTGGGTGATATGACTAGCATTCAACCCACTTCCAAATCATTAGGAACCTCATCTCTTCAATGGTTCAACATCAAATCAAACCATTTCTCAACAATTTCTTACCTCTATAAATTGAAAGGCTTTACCATGATCATCCTCACACCTTCTTCATTCTCACTACTATCTAGCAAATCAAAAACCCAAGTTAAAAATGACTAAATCATCACCAAAACCTTGCAAGAAAACCGCTAGAATGAGCGTAAGGCCTTGTTGTTTTGTTCATCTTAGCTCATCATCCGAATCTTCACCACTCACCATCTCATCTCCCATTAGAGATGATACACATCTTACCTTAGCTACACCCACTTCATCACACATTGTGATCACCACTCCACCACCAATAAAAACACCTACTTCACCTCCACCGGCACCCATCCAAACATCTAAAACACCCTCACCACCTTCACCAAGGTCTCCCACTCTCACTCCCATGGAGTTATTTTCAACTCCACCAACATCACCAAATCCTTTCCTAGAGGACTTGGAAGACTTGCCTCCTAGGCCAAGTCATCCACCACCATTGCCATCCTTTGGCACTATTGAGCGAATCGCTCATGAGTCACCTCGGTCATCCATTGACCCAAACGCCCCATTAGGGCCAAGACCTCTCCTTTTCCACCCCATTCACAAGGACATTCATGGTCCTTTATACGGGGATCATCCACTTCCATCATCAATGTCCCCTCATATTGAGGACATTCTGGAGTGCATGTGGGATGACAATCCCACTAGAGAGGAGATTCAAGCCGAACTCCACAACCTCCACCAATTCAAAGGCATGGTGGATTCTCACTTAAGTGAGACAATGCAAATGCAAAGTGCTTTGCTTGCATCCATCATGACCACTCCAAACATCCCCAACACCACCAACACATCCACCATTCCACCACCTTCCCAAACTTTCTACCCTCCAAGGCATGGTTGCTCAACTTGTGAGCAAACGGGTCAAACCGTGGAACGGACCCGGGTTATGGTCCATGACTTCCACGAAGAAAATGAGGTTCATCCTCAACCACATTCTTGAGCGTCTCAACGCTCTTTCCCATCCACCATCACTTTAGGATGGTTTTAGAATAGTCTTTCTTTCATTTGCTTTCTTAGGATAATTTTTATTTTCTTGTACTAGAAACACATCATTGTGTTCTCTTTTCATGATCTTTACTCGTGAAAAATTTTAACTAATGAATGTTGTTTATTATATTGTTGGTGTCATTACATAGTGTTTGGAAATGCTTGTGAATGATCATTATTACTAACAATTTTTTTGTAGCTTTATTTTCACAATCCATGTATCTTCCCATTAAAGCACCCGATTTAGGGGGAGCTTTGAACAAGGGGGAGATAATAGCTCGGGCTCATTACATTTCGCATAGCCTCTTCTTTTTGTTGAGACAAAAAGAGGGAGAAAATATAGAACTTTGAAATTACTTATAGTTGACTTTTCTGAAAAAGTCAAACTGCATACATTTGACTTTCTAAAAGTCAAACAGGAACCCTCATTGATAATACTTGACTTTTCTTAAAAAAAGTCAAACTGCATACTTTGACTTTCTGAAAAAGTCAACAACATGCATCAACTAGTGAATTCTTTGACTTTCATAAAAAGTCAAATTTCATACACTTGTATTATCATTTCCTTTTCAAGTTCTAAAACTAATATTTTTATAACTCTTGTACAAACTTTGTTCCTTTTATAAAAATAAAATTTATATTTTGTCCTCAACAAAAAGGGGGAGATTGTTAATACAAATATCGTCATTAAACGTTATTTATATTTTTGATCTTTGCCTAAGTTTTGTTAACGACAAAAGTAAATTTAATTTATAAAAGCTTAAAGCTTGTCAAGTTTATTAGATATTAAAACAAGCTTTCTCAAACAATATATTCATCATTCAAGCATTTACATTTATGATTAGTAACATCTTGATATGACTCTAATCATTATGTATGATAGTAGTTTGTAGAATGTGTTAGGTTCTTAAAACCAAACACTACTTAAGCATTTGCATATTTCTATTAATAGTAATACAACATTTGACATCATGTATTACATCATGGAAATCATTGGAAGATTCCATTAGATATTTTGTGAAGATTTGTACTCTTCATATCTTGCACAATCTCACTTAGATAGAGTTGACTTTAGGCAAGATTTGATATCTTGACTGTCAGACTGGCGGTACCAAATTGGTACACGGGCGGAACCCTTTTAAGGGGTCCGCCGTCCGTGGACGCTCCTGTCCAATTTGGCTATAAATAGCAATGCCAAGCCAAGTAGTTTCTCATCCCTTTCTAACATACTCTCATACATATCTTCTCTCTAACCTTTCTAATTCAGTTTCATATCATATTAGTGATCTCTTTTGTAGCAAAGAAGATCAAGTCATATTCAAGCTTCAACGAGAAGTTGGAAGTCTTGTTTGTTTAGTGTTGTATGATCTAGTGTTGATTCATACTTCATTGTTGTATCAAACCATCATAATCTTGTGAGTGCGAGTGGTTAGTATTTTAGTCCTCAAAATACATTGTGTGTGGGAGTAGTTGTACCCTTGGAAAGAACTTGACATCTAGCTTAGTGTCGGAAATAGTGTAAGCGAAGTGTAAAGGTTTTCTCCGCCGGTGAAAGGAGCTTGTTGACTAGTGAAGTTAAACTCTCGAGTGTGAGACTCGGGGAGTGGAGTAGGGCAAGGAAAAAGAGTCCTTGTAGGCCGAACCACTATAAACAACTTGTTGTGGTTTGATAATTTCTTTCCTTATTTACTCATTACATATTGCTTGCATATTTCATTAACATACTTAAGATCAATATCAATTGATCTTTCAATAAGTTTCAAAACAAAGTTTTTAATCGGTAAACTATTCAACCCCCCTTCTAGTTTTCTACAGTAATAATACTCCCATCGTCACTGAAAGCATCAAACCAGAATCTCCGTCCCCTGTTTTTGGTCAGCACACATAATGTTCTGGGTTCAAGTCCTATTGCATCAATCATCGCGTTAAATGAATCAGCAACCAACTGATAGTCATTAGTTCCGGTTTGACGTCGCACATTACACCCAAAAGAAACACCATTTACAGCAACTCTTATTTCATCCTCCTCTACTAATCCAAACATTAGCTCACCCGGGATTGTCTGAAAACCGCCAACAAAACAAACGTTAATCTAAATCCTACAATTTTAACACATAACAACATACAAAAACATTATCTTTTAAAAAATTAAAAACAAACAAATAGCATTAAACTACACAACCTGAAGCACGTGCGGATACGGCATCACAGTCATCTTAAACCTATTAAACGAAGCAAACGGCCCTTCATAACCATAAGCTTCTTTGCCATTGCTATAGTAGCCAGTCACGTAAAAGCAATCGTTTCCTTCTTCCACAAAGTGTAAAACTTGAACCTCCTCATCAAGGTATCGGTTGCAATACTCCCTCCATTTTTCCCCACACAGGTACCATTGTCCATAACGTGGTTTCTTCAACATCACTCTGAAACGATAACCATCCGAGCTGACAATATAAACGTGGTCACTACCATTATAAGCCTCCAAATTAAAAACAAACGGAAGGACCTACAAAAAAAAAATAGCGTATATTAATCAAATTATTAAACAAAAAAGAGCATACCATAATCAATCCAAACGTGCTAATAAACAAATGAATACCTGACAATCAGGAAAAGTAAAAACATCCAGCATTGTAACAAACTCAATAGCCATTTCCCTATCAATTTGAAAGCATACAAGTTAAACCAACATAACAAAACGCCATACAAACAAAATTACAAGACGTAAATATGAGTTCACGACAACTAAATATTTACAAATAATCATAAACAAACAAATCCCGGGTGACTTATTAAAATGTGACTTATTAAAATGTGTGTTGTCAATTTCACACCATTTCACACCATTAAAATGTGTGTTGTCACCATTATGATTATCTAAAGACAACAACATATACCTCATACACGTAATTACCTAACGACAACTCTGTCGAAAGTATAAAACCAAAATGACTATTCCAATTCATATACCATATTACATAAAAAAACAAAAAAAAAAGTCAAATAACAAGTCAAACTAAAAATTAAACATGTAGAACAACAAACTACTTAAGCTTCTAAAGTATGTTAAACCAACAATGATCACATCATCTACACAAAACAAGTGACAAACACAAAGCTACACAACCTCAAACTTCCAAATAACAAACCAGATGCAAAGAAAACAATACTTCAACAAACAACAATTAAATTACAAACACAAACCACATAGAACAACATCAAAACAAAACAACCAATTTGTATTCAATACATTATTATATAAAACACTTTCCACCCAATAAAACCAAAACATAAACATCAACAGCAAACACATCTACAGTTTTAATCATTACAAAAGTTAGGCGTTTTTAAAATATAAAACCAAACAACAATCAAACATAACAATCAAATAACAAACAATTTTTAAACATAATACCCTACTTATTATATTTTTTTTCAAAAAAATATTAACTAACAACCACTATTGAAACCGGAAAACTAAAACAACAACTCAATGGCGACATTAAAACATACTGATAAACCAACAACAGTACAAGTGTATAAACACACAAAAATAATTGACTATAACGGCTTACGAAAAAAAAAACGCAAAATACCTTAGATTGATAGGCGGAAAATCGGTGGGAGAAGAAGTTAGGTAGGAGATTAATAATTTATGAGAAACATAAAACAAAACAATGTATTAATTAAAAGAAAATATAATGTTGAGAAAAAAATAGGTGAAATGATTGCCTATCTTCTAAGTTCAATGCAACTTGATATACTGTGTAACATGCAGAAATACATTTAATAAAAAAATTAAAATTAACCAAATTTACATAACCAACCCATTTGTTTCCATTTGCAGACTTGGAGCTTACAGACATTGAGAGGAAGAATATATATCTAACATATATTGAGCACATGCTACTTTGTAACAACAAAAGCTTAAAAAATATACCAAACATGCCATACCCTAACGAGATGTTAACAATGGGCAACTACAACAGATTGGTGTATGATGAGCTTAAATACAACAAAGACGAATTGAGAATACAGCACGGAACGCTTTACAAGACATTGACACACGAACAAAAAGACATATACCGAACAGTAATGGACGCTGTTAACAATGAAAAAGGAGGAATGTACTTTGTATATGGATATGGTGGGACCGGTAAAACATACCTATACAAAACATTATCCGCCGCATTAAGATCAAAAGGCAAAATAGTCATTAACGTTGCATCAAGCGGCATCGCATCACTTTTGTTAGAAGGCGGAAGGACCGCACATTCTCGATTCGCAATCCCTATAAATGTTGTGGAAGATTCAGTATGTCATATTCCAGCGGACAGTGACCTAGCCGAATTGCTAAGAATGTGTAAACTGATAATATGGGATGAGGCTCCTATGACACACAGACACTGTTATGAGGCATTCGATAGGACGCTAAGAGACATATGTCGGACATCCACTTTCGAACAATCCGAAAAAATATTTGGAGGTAAAGTGGTTCTCTTTGGCGGAGACTTTCGACAAATATTGCCAGTGGTTACAAACGGCAGCCGATATGATGTCGTTCATGCGTCCATCAACGCTTCATATCTGTGGCAACATTGCAAAGTCATGCGGCTGACTATAAACATCAGGCTTGGAACAGGATCAACTAACTCTGAGAGAAAAGAAATACAAGACTTTGCGGATTGGATATTAAGCATAGGAAACGGTACAGTCGGTGGAAAGAACGACGGAGAAGCGACGGTTGAATTCCCGGATGATATGTTGATACCAGATTCAGACGACCATATCGCACAAATCATCGAACAAACATACCCAGATTTGGTCGAAAACCTCTACAGACCAAAATTCTTCCAAGAAAAAGCAATCCTCGCACCGACTCATGAGCTTGTGGATATGATCAACGATCGAATGCTACAAAAACTACAGGAGAATCAAACACGTACGACAGCTACGACTCAGTTGGTATTATCGATATGGATGCGAACTTTAACGAGTCACTTTACACAACTGAGTTCCTAAATAGCATTCGCATTCCTGGCCTTCCACACCATTCCATAACATTTAAAATAGGAGCTCCAGTTATGTGTATGAGAAACATAGATCAAACGGCGGGATTATGCAACGGAACAAGGCTTCAAGTGCTGAGGATGGGAGTAAACATAATAGAAGCCAAGATTATACCAGGCGGTAATGTGGGTACAATTTGCGCAATCCCAAGAATGGTGTTAAGCCCTTCTGATAATAAAATCCCGTTTAAATTAAATCGTAGACAATTCCCGGTTGCATTGTGTTTTGCAATGACCATAAACAAAAGTCAAGGACAAACTTTAACACAAGTTGGATTGTTTCTACAACGGCCGGTTTTTTCACACGGGCAACTGTACGTAGCAGTTTTGTTAGGAATTGGAAAATTTCTTAGTGAAGAGTCGGTCACCCCAAAGGTTATCTAGCATAAGTTAGCTCGTAGATTTGTCATTAGTCACGTTATTTATTGTTTTATTAGTTAGTCTGTAGCGTAAAATAGTTTAGTGCAACACCGTGGAGGAAGGACGGGTCTTTACCCACTGTATCCCTGATCCACAGGCCGATAGGAGGTCGTATCTCATGTAACTATAAATACCCCTTCCATCCATGGAAGGGGTGGTGCTTCATTTTAATCTAATCTTTCATTTGTGTAAACCTCTAGCAAGAACACCCTCTCTCTCTAACTTTCTCTCTCTAATGGCTAACATGTATTTTGATCTCCCAAGACCACCCGAATCATCAAACACATAATATTTGAATCCTAACAATTGGTATCAAGAGCCATGGTTATTGTGTTTCTTTGATTTGTGTGGTTCGTACCATGGTTGTTGTTTGTGGTTCGTTATAATACATGCTGTCACTGTTTTGGCGCTATTTTGTTTGGTCGGATAAATTTTCTTGTGAGAATATGTTTGTAACATGTTTTATATATCACTTTTTGGTCAAAACTTGTGTGGTATACTATCATGTTCCTTTATTCCAAACAGTTCTTTGTGAAACTTGTCAATATACATCTTTTGAGAAACGGTCATAAACTTTACTTTCATGGGTCCTTGTGGTCTTTCATGGTCAAACTCGTTATTCAAATGGGTCAAAAATGGTATTTTTATGATAAAGCATCTGGGTTTCTTTGAATATGGACGGTTCTTTTGGTAGGAATACTCGCCGGAAAAGTAAAATGGTCAAAAATTCTTGTTGGCGAGTTAGTCTAATCTAGCTAGCGATTTAACACAAAACTGACCAGATGCATTGCACCTCTTATAGCGACTTGTCTTTACAAGTCGCTACGACTTGGCCTAGTGGCGAGTTAGCCTAGCGACTTGGCCGTGGCGAGTTAGCCTAGCGACTTGGCCGTTAGCGACTTGGCCGTGGCGAGTTAGCCTAGCGACTTGGCCGTGGCGAGTTAGCCTAGCGACTTGGCCGTGGCGACTTAGTCGTGGCGAATTGACAGAAATGTAGAAGAAGAAGTTACAATGACTATTTGATCTTGACCTATTCCGAATACCAAAACTGACTCGACCACAAGACCATATACCATTTTACCGTGACTCGACACGACCTCAGTACCACCATCATCAGTCCAAACCTTCGACTACAACAAACAACAAATCCTAATCCAAAACCATTCTCAACTGATCCGAAACAAATCAAACCATTAATCTAATCCTAAGACCTAGACTCACCCCAAGACCCTCACAATCACTCTCAAGTCTCATCTAATTTTCAAAGGTCCAAACCCGAGACATAATACATCACATATCTATGCTTACAAGTAAATATCAAAGGATATAAGATCTCAGTCTCTTTCTCTATGTAATGAATTCAAAGAACCAATTTTAAGGTCCATCATACGAGAAAGTATCTTCATCGACCTTGTTGGAACATTAGCTTCTTTATTTATCCGAACTATGCAAGAAAAGAATGATAACATGTATGTTAATTTCTCTTTCTTTTGTTCGAGTTTAAAAGTTGAACAAACACGATGTCTTATGATCTCAGCCTCGTTCTCTTGTACTATTTAAAGAAGCACTTAGACTTTTCATGGTCTATCAATCAAGAGAAACTAATCATCATCGATCTTTTTGTGTTTTATCCGAACATCAAGAAAAAAGGGTTATAACAATTATGCTATCCCCTTTTGACAGGTTCGTTCATATTAAATGAAAATCAAACATCACTTGGTTCGTTTATGACCTTAACAAGAAAACAAAAGATGGATTAATATAACCTACCCGTGAACCTTGGTTTGTTAAGATATCTTGTGGCCGATTCATGAATCTAAAACCATCCCTGTGGCGTATTCAACTTGAATCGTTCAATGAAGAAATTTTTCTGATTATTGAAGCCATCCCTGTGGCGTATATACGGTGAGATGGAGACTAATCAACTGAGATTTGGGTGAGTAGCAGTTATGTAGAGGAGAGAGGCGTAAGTTTATTTTTGTGGAATATTAGGGTTTGGTAAGTGGCTGTGTTTTGTGAGAGGCGGAGGTATGGATATGAGTGGGATTAGGGTTGTGTGAATTGATGAGTGATAGTTTTTATATCCGTGTATTGTTAGGGCATATTTGTTCTTGGGTCTGTTATCCAATATTCATGGGCCTCAGTGGATATATTGTGGATGGGCTGCATATTAATTGATGTGTTAACCGGTTGTGTTTTGCACTTAACGAAAGGATAGGGGCCAACAGCTTTTGATATTTCATTTGGAGTGATAAGGTGTGTTGTATTGGGCTTACGGACTAATATCACTTAAGGAGTGATAAGGAGTGATATTTCATTTGTATTCATTTGTGGACCTTGATTCTATGTGACTTGATAACATGTGGCTAAACTTTGATAAATTGGGATTTGTTGAAGTGACTTGTCGATGAAATTTGTGCTAATGAGATTTGATGATGTGTTTTGGTGAGTTGTGTGAGATCCGTTGTGTTATGAGATTCGGCACTTTGGTTTGTATATTTTTCACGGTGTATCTTATGTTGCGGCTTGAATTGATGATTGATCAAATGTTTGACTACGATGTTGTTTAGACGTTATTTCTTATTTGGACTTGAAGTGAGGTTTTTCCGGGCGCGTCTACTTATTTCGTCTTCTTTCTTTCTACCCTTCCGCGAAGATGACTTGTTTGGGCTTTTATAGAGTGTGATAAAGACTTGGCTATTTAGTTTCGTCTGTGATTCTTCTCACTTAACCCACAACGTAACTTTCACTTCGGTGTCTCACGCAGTTGAGGATACGTCAAGAGGTTTTGTACATTGGGTACACCGTTTCTTTTTCACAAGGATTAGTACAAGGTTAAGTAACAAATCTGGGAAATTCTACTTCATGATCAAGTTTGATATATCGGGTTTACTTCTCCATGTGGTCATTACAATAGCCGACAGATTGCGTGATTGATGTGTTTTCCAAAGTGTTGATTGGATGGTTGATGAGGTTGATGATGTTGGATAATGGACCGTTGATGAACCGCTGCATGTTCCCCTAAAACAGATATTCACCGAAACCAAATTTGTCATAACACCTTCAAGCTGACATTGTTTACGGTTTTGTCTTGATTTTGTAAAATCCCGCGAAAGAACCTATTTCTCGGTTTAAATCATAGACTTGTAAAATCCCGTGACAATGGAAACATCCTGGTAATGTGCACTTCCGGATCTATCTTACGGTTTATTCTTGGTTTTGTAAAATCCCGCGAAAGAAACTATTTCTCGGTTTAAACCATAGAGTTGTAAAATCCCGTAATGATGGAACCATCCTGGAGAAAAGGAAAGTGTATTTCGGGATCTTATTTGATGTTGCTGCTACGGTTTCTGCTTCAAAGAAGGGATAAAAGGGTGTACTTCATGAATTGGATGTGTGTTTGGATTTTTGTCATGGCAGTTTGGTTATTACATGGTTTTACGGGGTAATGTGCTCTTAACCATGGTCGGGATGAAACCATTATCAAAGTTCATTTAAATGTCAAAGAAGGCTAGATTTGAGCAGTTCAGAAGATGTGACAACGGAGTTAATTCACTATTATTTATTTGAGGTTGAAGTAAAATATCACGGGCGAGTGTACTTAGTATCTGAAGTTATCAGGGGATGGTTGGATGAAGATTCTTCATGATCCTTGTTCGATACTTATTATCAAAAACGAAGACTTGGAAATCTAGTTATTGTTGGGTGTCTTTTACCTTTTCTTTTACCACTTGGGGGAATTGGGCTCATACCATCTCAAAATAACTATCACTTTAAGGAGTTACGTTGTAGTGCTCAGTGTCACATTCAATTGTGGATTTTCAAGAGGTGATATACGTCTTATACTCGATGGTTGGTTGGTTGAAGAGTATAGAGTACTTAGAGATTCAAATGGGCATGAAGTCTCAGCACCGCTCTTTGTTACATATGTGCAAGTTTAAGTCACGAGTTCGGGGTAGTCTACTTCAAGGTCAAATTCATCATATTGGGTTTTCTCCATCAGCTGTCACTACAAAGAGCCAACTGAATGATAATGGGTTGATTTCATGTTTTGCCAAAAGAGATTGAAAAGAGAGAGATTATGACGTCTGTTCACATCAGTTCAGGCCTCGTACTCCAAAGAAAAGAAATGTGTACGTTTCAGTGCGCATTATCTTTGAAAGAAGAGAAATCTTCTTATGACGTCTGTTCATATCAGTTCAGGCCTCGTACTCTAAAGAAAAGAAAAGTGTACGTTTCAGTGCGCTTTATCTTCTGAAGAAGAGAAATCTTCTAATTAATGACCATTCTCATCAACATGCTTCATACTTTTTCCATGCGCTTAAGTCATCAAGTGAACCGGGCTACCACTGATTGTTTTCTCATTCCACTTGCTCGATTATAATGAAGATGGCGACATCATGTGCTTATTTTGCGGGAGAGAAGTGTGAATAGAACATTCGGATGATTTTCACTTACTTAATCAAGAATGGCAACTCCGTATGCAATTCTTGAGGGGGAGAAGAAGTGTGAAATAACTGCATGGTTGATTATTATTTGAGAATTTAAATGGTCATACGGCTCTAAACTCATGTAAGAACCGAGCTTCTTCTTATCGGGTAATCTTCACATGGAGTTTCTTCTTAAGAGCCGTTTGTTGACATCTTCACAAGCTGATATGAGTTTATCGATAAAGTGCTTCCGGTTAATGCTTCACGTATACATCAACATGATGATTCCGAACAATCTCTCTGTTCTTGTTTGATGTGATTGGTAGTTTGGTGTTACCATCTTGTGTGTTCGTTGCGGCCTGATTGCTGATTTCCTTGATGAACATCTTTCTGTTCTTGTTTGATTGGGAGGGATTTTAGTTAAGGGGATTTGCAAGATGTAAGTTAATTGGGATGCTTTTTGGTGGGATTCTTTTTGGTGTGAGTTGAAGATGTTAACTATCTATTCCCCATCTGAACAATCTTGAAGAAGGTCGAGTCTACAGTCTATTCTACATTTTCTGCTACATGTTAGAAGACTAAAGACGAGTTGCATTTAACGATCTAAAGACTTCTTCTTAATCTGGGCATTTATCAAACAGATTGTCGGTTTAGGGGAGAGCACTAATTGGGAGAAAGTTATAAGTCAGATTCAATTCCCAATTAGACTTGCTCATATTCTTTAGCAGTGACTACTCGAGACGTTGATATTGACTATTGTTGGACATGTGACACAAGGTGATTACTTCGGAGTTAATCATTTATCACTTATTTGAGATTGAAGTTGACTTTCACAAAGGCGTGTTTTTATTTGATAACTTGCTCGGGCTTAAGAATTTGAGTTGAAGACTTGGTTTATCTAGTTACCAGCAGTCGAGGTGGATGGTTGAAGACCTGGTTAACTATCACTATTAGGAGTTACTTTGTTTTACTCAGTGTCACACGCATATGACGGTGTGGATAATCGCAAGAGGTGTTAATGTCTCATACTTTGTTTGGGTAGTGAGTACTTAGAGATTTGCTTGAAGCATAAATTCTCTACACCGTTCTTCCATCATTAGGTGCAAGCTTAAGATACAATTGTGGGGAAGTTGACTTCAGTTTCAAGTATGGTATAGCGGGTTTTCTTCTTCAGTGGTCTCTTCAAATTGTCTACATAAGGGTTGATAAAAATAGTCAGAGAGAGTCTTCAGCATGTTGATTCTCACAAGAGTTCAAGTGTTCTTCTCATAAAGATTTCAAGTATTTGGGCTTATACTATGTTGCTGACTCTGAAGTGTCAAAACCAGCAGGGAGAAAGGAGACTCACATATAAACACAAAGCGAGTAAACTTGATGAACTTAATTCTTCTAAGTGATTGAAGATATCCCGGGAAGACAAATGTTATTACCGCAGAGAAACTCAAGGTTTGACTCATGATGAGTAAACTTGATGAACTTAACTCTTCTACGTGATTGAAGATATCCCGGTAAAACAAATGTCATGACCGCAGAGAAAGTCAAGGTTTTACTCATGAAGGCTTTTGTGTTATTATTCCAACGACGTGGGGGAAGAGATGGAAGAGTTAGTTTCTGAAGATGAAAGAGGTACACTAAGTACGTGATGATCTCGATGTTATCACAATCATCAGAGGAGAGAGAGAGTTGTGTACATTGGGGGCTCAGCTGTTTCACTTGAGGGCTTAATCAGTGATTCAGAGATATAATCACTTATTCCGGAGTTGACATCCGCAGAGATTGTCATCCGCAGAGATAATCAGTGATTCGGCCTGCTTCTTCAATGTTATCGGTTGTTCTCTTTTTGGGGAATGTGTGTACTTCGGGTCCTTGAGCTTCATACACATTCATCAGGGAAGAAAAATGTGAACATGGGAAGGTGTTCTTCATTCCCCTCATGATGTGTATTCGGGAGAGTTCTTGGATATTGGTGTACTTCGGGTTCTTGAGCTTCATACACGTTCATCAGGGAAGAAAAATGTGAACATGGGAAGGTGTTCTTCATTCCCCTTATGAAGTGTATTCGGGAGAGTTCTTGAACGTTATACTAAGAGACGGACTGCATCTTTTCAACTACACGGGGGAAGTGTTCTCTTGACACCTTTTGGAATGGATCGCTTCAGACTTCAGTGGTTATGAAATTTGAGAAGATTATTTATGTGTGGGATGATACGTTGCTGTTCTTATGGATCATATAACCCCGAACGGAGATTCTCGATTATCAGTCTTAAAAGGAGCAGCGGGATTTATGATAATGGTGTGCTTTCTTATGCACCTGGCTAAAGTAAGCTTGAAATAGAGCTTCGAATCTGCTCATCTTAAGGATTTTCGGTTTGGGGGAAGCCGCCAGAGTCTCTCTTTCAGATGGTTCTATTTCTTTCTATTCAAGAGCCCTTGGAAGCTTTGGTGGTGGATGTTTAAGAGATGACGAATTCTATCTTCTACGACGTGCTGCTCGATATACTTATCTCGGTACTCGTATCATCATCCTCTTTAACTATATCATCTACTCTATCCTTGTATATATTTATCAGAAAACAAAATACAAAATTATAAAACCAACAAAAAGAAAATAGAAAAATATAAAACCATCAAAAAGTAAATAGAAAAATATAAAACCTTCAAAATCCCATAAAAATCAGAAAATTTCAAAAATTCCAAAAATATGTTGTCCAAGACATGTCTTCTGGTATCGATAACATCTACGGTCTTAGAAATGTCATTCAATAATGGCACGGGACCATAGATGAAGTTCGAGCAGGAGGTGTAAATATTCGTTTTCAAAACATGTCTCAAATCAAATGGCTTACAGTTAATTCAGACTGTAACCCGGGCTTCAAAATATGGCTTGCAGTTATTTCAGACTGCAACCCGTGCTTTAAACTAAGGCTTGTTATTTTTTCTGATAGCAACCCGTTTTTCATGGAAGGTGATGAGTGTGTAAATACTCATCATTTTTGTACAAAATAAACTGCAAAATCATCTGAAAACACTCAGAAACACATCAAAATGATAAAAATATCACAAATCAGTGTTTTATGTGTTTTAAATGCAAAAATATCAAAATCAGATGAAAAACATATCAAATTTGCAAAAATTGCAGTTTTAGTCCCCCAAGTTTCAAAAATTGTCAAAAATAGTCCCTGAGCCAAAATTTCAAAAGAAAAGTCACCAAAGGTCTTTTTAAAATCATAAATTGTCATATTTAGTCCTTTGGTGGAAAATCTAAAAGTTTTGAGAAAATTACAATTTAGTCCCTGAAAATCCAAAATTGGTCAAATTTAGTCCTTGGGAATTTCAAAAGTGTCAAAAACAAACCCTTGGATCATAAATTCAGAAAAGTACATGTTTGGTCCCTGGAGTTTCAGTTTTACAGGTTTGGTCCCTTGGTTTCAAAGAATTGCACTTGTGGTCCTTATTTGTTATTAAGCCAAACCATTCGGACCCTATCTAATTACCCAAGCCCAAATATTAACACCCCTGGCCCAATCTGTTTACCCAATCCGTATACCCATGACCCGACCAACCCATATACCAATGATTTAAATAAACAAAACCGCCCCTAAATCCTGTCTTCCCCGACAGGAATGTCTGTAACTTTCCCCCCTCCTCAAGCCTACCAGTCCACCCTACCTCACCCTTTGTCTCCCCCCACCTCACCTAACATCCCTCCACAATAAATGCATCCTCTTTCCCTGTCCTAGATATGGAAACCAACTTTCCCGCCAAAAACAATGAATGGCCAAAAATGACCCTAAATCATCCAAGGGTGGAGATTTTTGATGGGATTTGCTCAGGCCAGGAAAGAGAAGCTCTTGGATATAAAAGGAAGGAGGGAGAGGCATTGAAGAGTAGTTAGTTTTTTTTCCAGTAGTTAGTTTCTAGTTTTTTTCAGTTTTAGTTGTTAGTCTAGAATCAGTGTTCTAGTCCCATTTTTAGTTTTCTGTCATGTAACTTTTAATTTCCAGTGTAATTTAATTTCAAGATAAATCAAATTTCCAGTTTGCAATTTATTTTATATGCAGTTTTCTTTTATTTTGCATTGTTGCTCAAGATTGTTAAAGTTTGGTTTATAAGTTCAAGAGAGCTTGTGTTTGAACTCTCAAAACTGTTTTCAAAGCCTTTTTTTTAGTCTCAAAAATCTGGCTTTCTGCCTAAAAGAGTGTTTGGAATAGCATTAGTATCGGGTCAAAAATTCATTTTTTGACCCATTTTGGGTCAAAACCAGTCTATTTAGTTTTAGCAAGTTGTGTGAAGTTATTTTAGTCATCCAGTAGTGTAAATTTGCAAGATGTACTTGGATTGGTTATAAAAATTTTTGTCCAAGCAGTCCCCAAACTGCCACTTTCTTAGCATAATTTAGGTGGGTTCTAGTCATAATTAGGATTTGAATTTGATTGTATAAGTAGTTAATATTATAATGTTCATATGTGTCAGCTTATTTTTGGAGTTACAGCTTATTTAGTTACTTATAATTTCCCTCAAAACTGTCCATTTCCATTTTTTCTTCCTGTCACAGCAGCAGCAGCCCCTGCATTCAGTTGTGCAGCTTATTTATAAGCTGTAAAGAGCTTATTTTGGCCATCTATTGGGGGCAAAAGCTTGCCCACTAGCTTGGCTTCATGGTTCCATAAGCTCAGGTGTTAACCACAACTGTAGCTTAGTCAGAATAAGCCTTAAAAAGCCCCTCAAAGCTGTTTTGAGGACTGCGCACCAGGAGCAGTTATTGCATCATAGTGCTCATCAAGATTTTTAATTAGGTTGTTTAGGATTTTTAGTGCTCATTAGTGAAATCAGTTTAGGTTTAGTGTTAGTTAAAACTTTTTAGTGCTTATTGTCCCATTTAGATAGCTTATTGCTCATTTGTAGTTTTAGGATCTCCCTTAGTTAGTTCATTATACCAACTGTTTTCCCCTCTTCATCAGTGTAATTGTAGGTTCCCTTAGGTTAGATTTATAGCTATTAGTGTAGTATTGTTATTATCTTCGTTTGACAGATCTTGTTGGTTTGAGTTTAAGTCCAAAACTTGCATAAGGGGTTGTTTGGTTTCCATGACAGTTAGCTCATAAGCTAACTGTTAAGCTCTTAAACCTGTTTTTAGCGAGTTCAGTTGTAGGTTAGCTTATTTTTGTGTTTCTATTGTTTTTATGCTCATTTGGTGCTTATCAGTGAATATAAAGGGTGTTTGGTTGTATGAGTTTTCAAGTTCAAAGGGTGCGTGGCGAAGCTTGTGAAATCTGTTTTTGCTATAAGCTGTCATAAACAGCTTATTTATAAGGTTTCCTGAAAAAGGTTCTCACAATAAGTGTTTTTGTTAACTGGTTTTGTAAGTTTCAAAAAGAAAAAGTCAAAAATAAAATGTTTCAAAAAAAATTTGTGAGAGACGAGGGTCGAACCTGGGTCTCCTCACTCATAAACCAACGCCCCAACACACAACAACCTCGCCAGCGCGCCCTTGGGTCTTTCTTGATTTATTTTACCCAGTTTAATATATAAGGTAGTAGTAGTAGTTTAGCTTAATTAGCTTATTCGATTTTTTACAGCTTATTTCATTAAGCACTAGTGTAGTTTCTCATTTTTCCTAGATTCTCTAGTATCTCAAGTATTTTCTGCAAAAGTTTCAGATTTTTCAAGAATGTTTTAGTATTTTAAATGATTTAATTAGTGTTTATTAGTTTTTAATTCGTAATAAAAAATATAAAAGTCTAAAAAATATAAATCTTTTTTCTAAAATTTTCTTTTGTCATATAGTACGTAATAAAATTGTTTTCACATTCGTAGGCCTTTTATTTCACAAATTTTACGTTTTATCTTGCGCTCCAGCGTAATTTTCGTACATAACGTACGTTTTCATTTTAGGCCACGTTTTTAGATATTTTAAGTTTACGTTTTAATTAAAATAGTTTATTTAAGATTTTTTGTTTTATAAAATCACAAAAACATCATTTTGTAAAAATAGTGATAGCGTTTATTTAATAGATTTTATCTTTTTAATTTCCTCTAATTTGCATTTTAGTCCTTGTAGTTTATGTCCTTTTTCCGTAGTTATAATAGATCCAAATATCTTTTTCCGTTCAAATTCCTCGATCACTAAACGTTCGATAATCCATTGCATAGCTCGCTGGGACATAACGACCCGGGGAAACACTATACTCCTCAGATCTTCATTGATTTCGTGCCTGAGCTGCTTTAGGTTTTCTTACGCTTGCGTGAGAGAACTTGACGGTTTTGCGCGCATCAGAAGGAAAGTGCTACGCTTAAACGTTTTTCACAAATTTCGTGCACTTATCCTAAAACAATTTAAGGAAAGTATGTCGAAGGACTGCTGTTCCTACACAAATGTTTTTCCGTCTATAATTCTTCAGAAAAGTATTTGTTGTATTTCTAAAATGGTGGTAAAATGAGTTGCTTGAAAAAATCAATCAGGATCAGAGTTTTTCGTATTAATTTGCAAAAACTCAATCGATGACTTCAGCACTTTTAAAACTTTTCAAGAAAAAGAGTCATTGATTGAGGGGAAGAATATTTTTCAAATTTATATCATCTAACGGACTGTCTTAATTATCCTACGTGTTAAAATGAAAAAATATAATTGCCTATGTTGAAGGACTAGGTTTCTAGGATATGATTGTTAGGTTTAGATGATTAAAGTTTGATGAACACATTATTCCCATGCTATATATGATCATATTGTTATGTTGAATTGACTTTAATTAGTCGATTGCTGTTATGGGTGATGTCGACCACCATATATCTGTATGTGTGTTCACTAACGTATGCAGATATCATGGATATAAAAGAATGTTCCCGATCCGGATCCCACAATTGAAGATGATTGGATGCCGAAAGGAAAGGGTAACTATTTCTTGGGTTGACAAATGAAGAAACGGAGCTTAATTGGACTTCTATGGAGAGTTGGCATGAAATGCAACGTAAGAGGTCTTACTGCATCAGCAGATGATTTTCTTCAGCAAGTGAAGAAACGGAGCTTAATTGGACCTCAGTTGGCATTTAAAATGCAACGTAAGAAGAAGTCTCACTGCATCCGCAGACGGTTTTTCTTCCAAACCTTACAGCAACAACAACAGAAGCTTCTCAACCACTAACGTATCTTTGTGCAGGATACCATTTTTAAACAATTTTGGATAAATTTGAATAAAATTGTTTTGAAAATGGAAAATATTGTTTTTGAAAATAAATTGGACTATACTTTGAAAATCACCGGACTTCATTTTTTATCAAAATCTAAGTCACTCAATTATCGACTTCGGTCAGCAATTGAGGGGGAGAGTGATTTTATATTAAATATTTTCAAAACGATATTTCATCTATCAAGTCCGTTTGTACGAAATAAAGTGGTGATCTAAAGATTTAATGTTATGTCATGGTATGATTTTCTTTAAAACTCAAAGATCTTACAAAATGAAATTTTTTCTGTTCTTGTTTGATTGTGAAACTATTTTATTTTACTTAAAGATCGTTTAAAAAAAACTATCATACCTGACACTAACAATCTTTAATGTCTAGAGTTGGTCCTTATCTGTCATTTTTCAAAGTTAAATCAAGCCACGTCTTTCCCCAAAATGTTTTAAATGATTTAAATCAATTGGGATCACAAATCTCAAAAGGTTTTAAATTTTGATCGGGGTAGAGATCATGATTTAAATCTCTTATCTGTTCAAATGGAATTGGTTTTAGTCCTTCAAAGGCACTCCTGCCTCCATGTGCCAAACTATTTCAAATACACAATGCACATGTTGAGGAGGAGGATTTATCCAAAAACCAGATGAGTATTTAAACAAGGCCACATTTTCTCCCATGTTTTCTAAACCTTATTAAATCACTTGGGATCCAAAATCTCAAAGGGTTTGATACTTTTGATCGGGGGAGAATTTGTGATTTAATAATGAAATTTGATAAAAGGTGATCGTTTTGATTCAGTTGTGCAGGCTGCTCTCTCATATGTGCTAAACGCTTTCGAATCTTGAAGCACATATTGAGGGGGAGCAAAACCATCGAGGTACAAAAGTTTTTTAAAAAGAGATTATAAAGTACCTTGATTGTGTTTTCAAATGGTTTTCTTAATGGATTTTGTGATTGTGGATGTGCTTCAAAAGAACTCTTGCCTCTATGTGATAAAAATGATTCCAAAAATCCTATGCACATATTGAGGGGGAGAATTTTACCAAGAAAATCAAATGGCTTTTTCGTACGAAATTGTGATCAAGAAATTATTTCAAAGAAATTGTTTCAAAGAACTCTTGCCTCCATATGCCAAACAATTTTATATCATATGCACATGTTGAGGGGGAGCATTTCTAAAATGATCAAAACTATTAAGGTACATAATGATTTGATCTCGTATCACAAGTACCTTGATTGTTTTTCCAAATGATTTTTCAATTGGTTTTAAGGAAGAATGAACTGTACCAAAAGACCGACCAATTTACTTTATGCATGGTGTTATAAGGATGGTTAGGCTAGGTATTTGTTCCCACGATCCGCCAGAACCGGAGGGATCTACCCAGGGATAATCCACTAGATAGTGTAGAGTCCTTAGGTATGATGAAAAAAGGAGAAAAATGAGAATATGGGAAGAGTGCAGACTGAGACTGAGCTAGTACTGGAATAAACCCAACAAGGTTCTAGTTATGAAGTCTCGGTAAGCACTGAAGGGGTTGAAGAATGAAAAAGAACTGAATGTGAAAAAGGGTGAAAAGAAATAGCCCTACATCAATTCAACCTTAGGGCAGTAACCGGGTTCAATTCATATGCTACTGGTGTTTACTAAGGTAACATCGGTATTGAAGACAAGACGTCATGGACACAGTGACGCACTGCACTTCAACTTTCCAAACCACTCAAGTTCCTCTTAAAAGGACTTGTTTCATTCTCACGGGGAACCGATATTATCTATCGACTTTCTCTTAGAGATGGTTGATATTGAAGAAGGAGACCCTCTCCCTAGTCTCCGACACAGGAACCAAATGTGCACTATTGAGTCTAGAGCCAAGAGATCATCCACAATATCTCGTTAGGACACTAAATTCTTGAAGACTTGCTTTCTCACACAATGTGGAAAGTAAGTACATATTAAGAGTCCTACGCATTATCCTTGTGGTATTGCCAGAACATCCGAGTGATATGAAAAATATTCACGATGAAGATGGAAATCCTTCTAGAGCCAACATCAAACAAGCTCTTGGTGGGTGACATGTGAGATCTTCTCGTAAGATCAAACTTGGGACAACTGGATAGAAACGATGGGGAGATTCAATCTTGAATCAACCTTGGTCCAGGAAATGAATTGACGAATACTTTTGGAAAAACCGTTCGATGTTCAAATCTTCTTTTCTCTAGCACGTCGAATGTGTACTTATGTTTTCAAAATTCAAAAAGTATCTCTGATTGAAAAATACTTTTAGAAAAACCGGTCGATGTGCGAATCTCTTCTTTTCACTAGCACGTCGATTGTGTACTATTTTCAAATACAAAAAGTGTTTTGATTGAAAATTGATCTTTCTTATAAAACCTTCGTCGTATTGCAAAACTCTTTATTCTAAGCAATACGCGATTGTTTTCAAATCAATTTTTCTTCAATCAGTGAATCTCAATTCGCTGGTTCACTCACTCCGTGTTGTCTTCTTTGAGACGTTCCGGTTTGAGAACAGCTAGAACAGCTGCGAAACCCTGTCAAGGAGATTCTTAGGAATCCTACCTGATCACAGGCAGTACTTGTACTGATCAACGGGGAACCGTGGGCCGTGTACCTCAATTCAGCGAAAGTGATCAAAGACACTTTCGTGTGTTTTATTGCTAACTGTTGTTTGCAGGTACATTTGGACGGTTGCAGCTGATCAGAATTGAGAAGTCAATCCAAAGCCGCATGCTCACAGCATCCACACTTAATTTGAAGAAATCATAACTGGTGCATATCTACATAACCTGGCTCTGATATTTCATACTATGCTTATGCTTCGCTGCTGCAAATATCATGAACCAGTAAGGCTTCCGATACTCTGATGGAAAGATGTCATGATTCAAAAGTGTGAGCATGTCGGTCCGAAAGTCACAACTTCACATGATGGCAACACAATAAAGGGTGATCCAGAGATTTACTGTGGCTGATGATCTCAAAGAAAGCTCGAAGATCATCAAGATGTGGATCAGTTCAAAGACCTCCACTGAAAGTACAGATCTATGCGGACTTTGAAGTTGCACTACAAAAGCACAAAGATTGCGGAAATGAAGAATTCAAGTCTACGAGCTCAAGAACAATGTCAAGAATAGAATGCTAGGATTCGAAATGTAAAACATGGGGTGACCTCCCTTAGGGGGAGATTGTTAGGAATTGGAAAATTTCTTAGTGAAGAGTCGGTCACCCCAAAGGTTATCTAGCATAAGTTAGCTCGTAGATTTGTCGTTAGTCACGTTATTTATTGTTTTATTAGTTAGTCTGTAGCGTAAAATAGTTTAGTGCAACACCGTGGAGGAAGGACGGGTCTTTACCCACTGTATCCCTGATCCACAGGCCGATAGGAGGTCGTATCTCATGTAACTATAAATACCCCTTCCATCCATGGAAGGGGTGGTGCTTCATTTTAATCTAATCTTTCATTTGTGTAAACCTCTAGCAAGAACACCCTCTCTCTCTAACTTTCTCTCTCTAATGGCTAACATGTATTTTGATCTCCCAAGACCACCCGAATCATCAAACACATAATATTTGAATCCTAACAAGTTTCAAGGGTCAAAAGCAGAGAAGGATTGAAGATTTTATGCTGTGACGAAGAAGGGAAGTACGCAAAATCAACTACTAATGTTGTCTACAAAGAAGCTTTGTTTAGAATTTAAGGTCATCGTTATATGACATTAATACATTTTCGTTATCTAAACTTCACAAAAAACAGTCGATTCATTAACAAATAAAAAAATATATACAACGTCTTGCTAACAATCCATCACTTTACATAAACAAGGGTTAAATTTCGATTTCGCTTTCATGTCAACGACGCTTTGCACAAAGCAAAAAAAAAAACCTACAAGGAAAACGCCCAAACAGGTTTACAGTTACACAAAATTCAGAATTAAATTTTACTACCCAAACTCCTAATCCTTTTATTAAATCTTTAATTTTTTGTGCAACTAATAAATTTCATTATACAAACTAAACACCTTCATTATTTAAACAAATGTAATGATAGGGTCAAACAAATATTTGCCCCACAAACTGAACAACCTGCATTCACTTCAATCCATTCACTACTCAATGTTAATATATTAATCTCTAAATCTGAATATGCAATATACTCATGTTACAGAGTCTCAGTTGTGAAGTTACCAATACATGCTTCAGCATCTATACCAATTTCGACCCTGCCAACTAAGACAAATAACTTCTGATACAGAACATCCAAATACATCTGTGGCAATTTAAAACCATACTTTAAAGTTTAATAGGACATACATAACACAAATTAACTTATAACCACCATATCAGGTAGAATTGTTCAAAAGACTAACATGACAGACACAACCACACAGAAATTAAACCTACAGCAGCAAATAAACAAACCCATAAAATAAGTTTAAATCCAACATACTAACCATTTTGTCTAATACAGTACCAAAATATATTCTACCATCCAAACCATCTGATTCTAACACATATGGAACAATGGAATCATCACCGGCTTACGTACTTCCACAGTTTCCTTTTCATCCTTTACCATCCTCATAAGTTTGAACCTTACAGTTTTGTCTTTGTCCCACTCACACCTATTCTCAACATCCTTCCAATTAGTCTTGATATTCAAATGATTTTTACTGCCAGGCCTATCTTTATGTTTTTCCCAGTCAACAGTCACATAGAAAGATTCATCATGGTGTAACAAAACTGCATTGTGGTACTTATACATTTCATAAGGCCCAGCAAAATCCTATGGTATTGTCTGCATTCAACATATGATTTCAATAAACAAAACATAAGTTAATGCACAATCCAAAAAGTAACACAAAACTGTATGTTGCAAACGTAAAACGTTGCCGAATTAAATATAACAAACGCTTACCAGGCGACCTCTGTCAGTTACGTAAGCCACAACATCTTGATAAAAACAGTCTTTCTCATCATCATGAAAAGAGTAATTAAACCAGTCACATTTATGTTTCATACGAGGATCTACATTTGCAAAATTACAATGACATTAAAAGATGCAACTATAATATTATCAATCTTAAAAAAAACCAAAAACACATGTTCCTCAAAATTACAATCTAATAACGAACCTTTGTCAATGGAGCTTTTTTTGAACGGTTTTTCATCATTCAAAATAACACGCGGTATGTTCTCCAACCGCATCCCTAAACCATCGTCAGCAAATGAAATCATAGAGACGGTACCTTCATCAATCTCAGTGAACACCATACGCGATCCAACCTTCAGTCCTTCCAAAAAAACAAGCAAATCCCATCCAACTCCACTAAAAACATATCCGTGTGTGTTACCAGGAAGAGGAATGCGATTCTGAATGACGGTTGACGCCAGCCGGCCGCTCACCATAACTCTGACTCTCTTAATTTGAGGCAGAAATTGATGAGGAAGCAGGTGCATAACAAAGTAAATATGTGTTAAACATATCATATCCAATATCAATTAAACTATGACCGTCAATAAATTAAGGCCAAATTACTTACATCTGACTGCTCAAGCCTTTCCAACATACCAAAACACCGCCTTTTACGAGTTCCAACATCAGCATTCTTATATCCACCAACTTCAGCACCAGCATTATCATACGCAGTTACATAATACATGTCTTCTCCTTGACGTATGAAATGTAGTATTGCCACGTTTCGGTAACGACTCTCATCAACAAACTGTTTCCATTCGTCCGAATACAGGGCATACAGATTACCGGGAACTTTCTTGATCCATACTTTGTGCATTGTACATTTGTTGTGAATTAAATACAGCCATGGACTGCCTGTGTACAGCTCATTCGTAAACACACTTGGTAAAATCTGCATTCAAGAACACACTACGTCAATTAATTTCAAGTTTCTTTATATCCATAATGCAAAATTTAGTAACATATATATACTATAAGTAACAACGGCTAAAAATTACCTGTAGTGTTCTAAAGTTACGTGTGTTTGCCGGAACGATAAATTGAGTCGTCATTCTATTTAATCAGAAAACAAACGTCTATTAGAACAAAAACGCAAGTTTTCAAAAACTACAATGTTATAATACAAGCATGCTTCAATTATCCTTCATATACAACAATGTTATTTACAAACATCTCCCTGTAATTCAAAAAAATATATTACGTAATAATTTATGTTACAAACATACAAACACAACTACTAATCAGCTAAACCTAACAACCAATAACAGTTAACTTTTACTGGATTTTATCCATATCAAACATCTACCATCATTAACATAATCATTAACTAATACAACATGTTTAATCATCTGATGTTACTAATAACGAATGAAATCTCGCGACTAATTGATCTTCATTAAAAAGAACTAAACCCTCAACTAAAATCATATACTACAATAACAAAGTTGTTAAAAAAAATCATAATCTAAAAGAAAAAATCAACAGTCATATTACAAATTCCAACATACATCTTCGTTCAACCAAATATCATAACTCACCAATTGATAATCACTATTATTACCAAAAAACAATGTTTTTTGAGGACTAACCACGAATATGATAACAAACACCTTTAACTTTTCTGCTAAACCACGCATGCATTCAAGATCGGAATATATATCGCATATTAAAAATCATCTTAATGTTCATTCTAACAATGCTATAATCATACAACGATTGATAGATCAACTAAAACTACAATATCAAAAACAAGGAAAAAAAATAAACAACGACGAACACATATGATACAAATCAACCCAAACTAACCGGTTTTTGATGGAGTATTGGAGAAGATAGAGTAGGTGACTTGGAAAGAGTAAACATACCAATCAACCCAAAAGTCAATATATATATGAGAACAAAAAATCATACCGCTAATCTATGTAAAACTAATATCAACTTCTTCTAGCAATGATGATATGCATTGATAGCAGTAATATATTTTCTTTTGTGTATTATGTAGACTTATTTAAAAACATACACACACAAAACAAATACAACTTTTAAAATTGAGAGGTATTTTCTAACTTACCAAATGATAGGTAATATACAAATTTAATAAAATTCCATCTACTCATTAGTAAAATACCGCAAACGTCAATTTTATAAGAATGTGTTTATGTTATACTTTTACATGATACGTATTATACAACTTTAGTAATATACATGTCGTATTTTGTAACGACAGGTATTTGTCATTCATATCTCAATATATCGTTTTAAGTCTCCGAACAATACGTTTTTAAACAACATACAAAATCATTTTTCTACATAATATTTATAATTACTACGGCTATCTTATTATATATATATATATATATAAAAAAAAAAAAAAAAAAAAAAAAAAGACTAAGAATGTTTTTTAAACAAGTATCAAAAGCTTCACATTAACTATGTAAGAAGGTTTAGTTAAAATTACTTTACTAACACACTTTTACATGATAAATTATAAGTTCTTTATATTTTAAATGTTATTCAACATATTTAAAATAAAACGCTTATGTTACATGCTAAAAATTTACATATAAAACAAAATACAAACATACACTAACTATAATTATTTCATTACGTTTCTATAATTTACATACACACCACAAATAACATTCTTTATAAATATTAACAAAACAAAATTTAAAAAAACAATTAAATCAAAACAAAATTATTTATAATTTTTTTTAAAACAATTATAAATAAAGCTTTTAAATTAACAATGAATAACAAACAAACATACACTAACTATAATTATTTCATTACGTTTCTATAATTTACATACACACCACAAATAACATTCTTTATAAATATTAACAAAACAAAATTAAAAAAAAAAAGCTTTTAAATTAACAATGAATAACAAACAAACATACACTAACTATAATTATTTCATTACGTTTCTATAATTTACATACACACCACAAATAACATTCTTTATAAATATTAACAAAACAAAATTTAAAAAAAAACCTTTTAAATTAATAATGAATAACAAACAAACATACACTAACTATAATTATTTCATTACGTTTCTATAATTTACATACACACCATAAATAATATTCTTTATAAATATTAACAAAACAAAATTTAAAAAAACAATTAAATCCAAACAAAATTATTTATAAGTTTTTTTAAAACAATTATAAATAAAGCTTTTAAATTAACAATGAATAACAAACAAATAATTATAAGTCATGCCCGCCCATTGGGCGGGCTTCGAAAACTAGTATATATATATATATATATATATATATATATATATATACATTATATATAAGAGGAGGCATGCCACATAAAATGCCACTTGGCATCCCATAATGCCAAGTCATATTTCCATGTCATCATTATATTTATGTGGCATTTTTTTTTATTTTTTTTAATGACATGTGGCATTTTAATTAATATATGTACATTTTTTTTAATAAATTGTAAAATTCGTTTTTGTTTTTGTTATTTTTTAATTTTAAAATTTTTTTTATTAAAAAGAAGACATTTGTTGGAGTTGAACTTGGGTCATTCATGTGTTTTGTAAACAATTTACCACTAGAGTAAATTGTTTTTTGATTTATATCTTTCAAATCAATATAAATAAGGAGATTATATAAAAATTCTGGAATTTGTATTTTAGGTATGTATTTTTTGAAGATAACAATTAAAATAAATTATGATATATATTACTTAAAAGATAAATATACCATATATGTTTAACCTATTTTTTGTGTGTATAAATACACCCTAATATCTTATTCCTAAACATAATTATCCCAGGTGAAGAATATCGACTTTTTAGTTTTACAGGTGAAGAATATCGACTTTTTAGTTTTACAGGTGAAGAATCCCGATTCTATGGATGTTTCGATATGCGTTTTCAGTGGCTAATTGCAAAATTAGCTTTTTGACCAACACTTCTGCTGGTATAAAAAATACAGCTCAAATCTTTAATCTGAGTAGAGTGGTAAATGTTATTTTCTTATCAACTTGCTGTAATCAGTTTTTTATTTACAGTTTTTTTATATAATGAATTCAACAATGTAACACCAGCTATATTCTTTGTTTCATAAAAGAGACACCCTACTTTTAGGTCGAGTTTCGTATTTATTAATATTTATAGTTTTGTGTTTTGTGCTCTTAACAGATTTACATGTTTAAAAAGACAGAGATTGGCTGAATGCACATTCAAATTTGAGGACTTGCTTGTTGATAAAGAGGTATTTTTGTGATGTTCTTATAGGTGATGTTATGCTATTGTATACAGTTGCTAATTGATTTGATCGTTAATCATCTCATAAATAAGGGAATACGTTTGCATCTTTACTCGAGACGCAAGCTTTATTGCGTTCACTTATCAAGGATTCTCCCGATAGAAACTTGTTTAAGTTAAATGTAAGACTTTCCTTTTGTTTCAATGTTACAACTTTCTTATCTCGGGTCCAATTATATTATTGATTTTTTGTTCTTGGCTCTAAACAGGCGTTGGCCGGGATAGGATGTGAGTTGGGATTACATTTAGTAGAGTTTACTGAGGTAAGATAAGTATCATAATGAACTTTTATACTTGGACATGTCACAAATATAGATGAAATAATGAAGTGAAAGTTTGGTTTAATAGATTTTCTTATTTTTGTTAATATGAATTGCATTTATTGTATTGATAAATCTAACTTGCTTTTCCAGGTTATAGAAAGGGCTTGTGCAGCTTTGGTGCCAGATATTGTTTGTGAATACATGTGCAACTTATCCAAGTTATTTAGCCGTTACTACAGCAAGGCATATTTACTTGCATACGCGTTTTCTCATACAATATTGGATGCAAGTTAAAATTTACAAAAAGTTCATATCTTTAAAAAAAATAAAAAAATAAAAAAATGCAATTGCGACATTGTTTGTCCAGGTTTAGCATAATTGTAGTAGTTTTGCTAGGTTAGTGAGTCTGCTTTCACAGGACATTGATATATATTGTCTTACCCTCTCTTTTTTATATCTCCTAACTCATATTCATGTGATTTGATAAAAATATGTAATGACCTACAAAGTCTTCATCCGTGTATCTTGATAATTCTTAGCCTGACATAACACCCGACGTGCAGTGTACTACAGATATGCTGAATTCTCCTAAAGAATCGGGGCTTATGAGAAAGAAGAGTCCAAACTCATCATCGTTGGAAGGGGATTCTTGTATTTTGGTCGCAGAACATGAGTTGGATATCCAAGAATCCAAAGGCTCGGCATCCTAGAATTCTAACTTCCATGTTTCATGGTTAGTTTAAGGTCTAGAATCTTATTGAATCAGTGTAGATATCTTCGTGTGTGTGTGTCTATATATACAGTTGTAATCAGATTATACATGTGAATCAGGGAAATGAAATTGAAAGCCTCCAGTTTTCAGTCTTGTTGTGTTGTTTTGGTTTGAATCATTTTATCAGCCCGCTAAGTGAGGTCTAGGTTGGAGGCGGTATGGTGTGAATTGGTTCAAGTTTTACCTAGCTAGATTATGGTACTAAAAATTAGCTTAACCACTGGTTTGAATCATTTTCTATATTTTTGAAAGATCAAGTTGATATCGCCAAAGTACAAATAAGTTATAGTTAATATTTAACAAGATAAACTCTCATTGTGATCAGCGAGTTTACGCTAACCAGCATTCCTAACTGGTCTTTGGTGTGCATGCCGTTTTCGCCAGAGTTTATCTACCCCAAAATGTCAAATGATACTACTATAAGATATCACAAAGATAAAATGAACTAGGAATTTTTTAGCTAATATGTTTCTATTATACAAACATCAACAATACAATATAATATTATTCAAACATGTTACATTTACCAAATGATTTTTTTTCATACAATATTAAGTTGGATTTTTTTTGTTCCCTTAAACTAAGTTAATTTTCTAAAAGTTTAGTTTTTGACTATTTAAATTATTTTGGCAGGTTCGATCTGGCGAGAACATGTTAGGGCTGTGTAAGGCAACTGAAGTGGTAATGAACAAATGCTTTCATCTTTTGGGGATCGCTCCAGTAAGCTTTTCCTAGCAGACTTCTTTTTCGTAATTCGGTTTTTGGGTCCATGTTTTTACCTGGATCCTGTTACTAGCGCAAGGTTATGACTTATATAAGTTTCTGGGGTTGAGTTATTTAATTTAAATTGGTCTGGGTCTCAATACCATTCTATTGAATTGGTTCTTGTATTCACTATGAAGAAGTAAAGTATAAATATGATTAATTTTTTCACAAACTATTAGTATAAAAAAAAATGGTCACAATTCCACCTTATATAACCAATTCTAACCTTTTGTCTGTGTGTGTGTAGTCATCAGACAACTACTACAGGATAAAAGAATTCACATAATTAAAATGTAAAGAATCGTGGGCCACTAATTATCATTTAATTGCTTCGGCTGAAGCTCATGCTAGGTAACTACATGTTTGCATATTGAAAATAATCGATATATTCTATGCTAAGTTCATTTCATTTATTGGAATTAAGTAAAATATATGGTTGTTTGTGTGAAGTATTGTACCTTTTCATCATGCCTTTGAAAATTGACTTTTTGTAAAAACTTGTCATTTTGTAATCTGTAATTGAAATAATGTATATAAATACAGTATGATATATATATAATATAATAATGTTATTCATTTGTGTTTTAGCAGGTGTGCTTTGTAAAACCCTAAAAATACGGAAAATGTTAAAAGACTATTCTATCCTCAAAAATAAGAGTACATAAAATACGTCAATGGTCGTTAAACGAAGTTCTAGTCTAACATGTAAATGATTGTCAAACCAAATGTGCAAGAAATTAAATCGACTCTTACGTCTAAAACATGGTACGCGTTTATACACTTTTATTGGGCCGTAATCTCATCACATTACATTTGAAATTTGTAGAAGCCCAACTAAGTTTTGGCCCATGTTTTTCTTTTCTTTGGTTCGGTTATGATGAACCGTATAACCCCCACCCCTGCTCTTTTCTTCGTGACTTACTTTCACATACTCAAACACAATAAACCCTAATATCAAAAGTCACGGCACACAAAGAAACCTCCCTCTCCATTTTTTCTGTCGACTGAAAAGGCTCCAAGAAAAGAAGGGTGCGAGGCTTAGTTTAAAGGCTGAAATCACGTGAAAAGTGCAAAGGTCGGATTGGTTTTGGGTATGAGTTCCTTGTTGCTGTTATCGTGGATAATAGAAGCACAAAGGGTGTCTTAGTTTGTTGTTTCAGCCATTGTTTTCTACTCCTTATTCACGTTACAAGGTATCACGTCTCTTCGTTTCACTTTCTTGTTGGGCCGCATGCTTTCCTCTCTTTTGAATTCATATACACGACACACATATGTTTATACAAGCGAATATAAATGTTATCATGCCTAATAAATTCGAAACCCTAATTGGAATGGAACCCTAAGTGTAATTAATGGTCTAAACATGTGATTATAATGGTTTTAATAAACCCTAAAACTGGGCAGCATCATATGTCGAATTTGTGTGTGTCATAGATCGAATTTTATGAGTGCAATAATCTGGGTTTTTGTTGGAAAAGTTTATTTTATGTCTTAGTTAAGTTTTCCAAGTGGTTTGGTCGAATTTGGAGTTGTCTAAGTCGTATTTTTGAATTTTACAAGATTAAGTGTCAAAGCTGAGAAAACGGGTCTGAAATTTAGGTTGGATTCATCTAGGTGTTATCTGATGATACTTGCATGTTTTTGAGTGATTCTTGAGTCTAAATTGTAGTACTTTGAAATAGCTTTCTGGAAAAATAAGTCTTGTATCATTTGCAAACGTGGAAGTATGATTTTTATATTTTTGGAGTTAGGGTGTCTGAATCTGAATTGCTGAGTTGAAATTTATGATATAGTAAATGATTTTTAGTATTTAATCTATGAGGTTCTGGAACTTTTCCTTTGGTGGATATGATATTTATATGTGGTGTGACACCTGTAGCTTTTGGTTTGATGTGTTGAGTAGGGTGAGTGTGTTTGTTGGGGCCATACTCTTGGTGTGTGTAAATCTGGGTGAGTTCTGGACCGGTCTGGACTTATGATTTTCCGTAGGCCATTTAGCATGGAAATAGAACCCACCAATTCTTGGAGAGTCTTTTAAATCATATGGGAACCCCTGGGATTTTGCTTGATTTCATTTGAGCTAAGTAAGTATTTTATAAAAATCGTTAAAGTCTGGTCCAAATATGAGTTTAAGAAAATGAAAGATAAAACATGATATCAATAAGTAACACACTTACAAAGGCATAAAAAGCTTATAAAAGGAGCTAATAAGTATTATACGAATCGTAATCCGTGTAGATTCATTGAAGAAGACGTGGCGTCGTATCTTTGTGTTCGTTCATTCATTTGCTTTTCCCTCATTTGCGCTAAGGTACATATATTCTGACCTTTTTAGTAAAGGTTTTCTCATGATCTCCTTTTCTTGTCATTTCCTTATGCTTATTAGGATTCCCTATGCCATTGCTATGATTCCCTTCTGTTTATGTGAATCTCTGTTTGTCTGAACTTCTGTTTGTTGAACCTTGCTATGTTTGAGTATGAATTTCTGATTATGAACTTCTGATTATGAACATCTGATTATGAACCTCTGATTATGAACGTATGATATGTGACTGTGATATGAACCTTTGATTTCTGAACATTTGATATGAACCCTTTCTGATTTGTTTGATCCGTTGCTTATCTGAAATCTTTGTTTATTGAACCATGAAACATCTGATTTGAACTTATGATATGAAAACTCCGATTTGTAAATCTGTTTGACCTTTATGATGAATTATGATCTGTGTCATTTATGACAATCTGTTTGACCTAAGGTAGTTTGACACCCGAGCCAATATTTCACTAGTCATGGGGGTTCCATGTCCGTGTCAGTGATGCACCGCTGACATGACTCTAGGGCAGTAGAGTGATGTTCTGCCACGTCCCTTTCTGTTATCTGTTTATTGATAGTATGGCCACTATCTGTCTGTTGGGGCGTATGGATGCATCCTAGATCTGATCTGTTATCTGATATGATTTGTCTGGTGAATGATGTCGTGTGCAATACGCGTCTTCACAAATTCTGGGAGCTAGCTACTCCATTTGTTATTGAGGTCTCCCCTCATATTATATAAGGTATTCCGAGGTCACCCCTCCGAATAAGAAAGTTACTTCTGATACGATATGTTCTGGGCTTGTGGTAGATAACTAAATCTGTATCTGTTATTTCTGTGTTAGATATTCTGTTTATGATTCCGTATTTGTCAATGTTTCCATTTACACACTGAATTATTATATGTTTATTGAATGTGTTTATGCTTTGACATGTTTATGTGACTACTGTTTGCCATGCTAGGATATGATTAATATGCTTAAATGTGATTCGCATGTCGTCATCTGATTATATGTTAGTTTACCATTATGTGACCTTGTTGATCTGTATGATGATTTTGCTAGTGTATAATTGATTGTTTTGTAAGTTCATTATGTATAATTGTTCAGATAATTCGTGAATTTTGATTATCCGTTGGTGTTCGTATCTGCTTATGTTTGATCTGCCATGTTTAAATTCTGTCTATACTTAAGTTTGATCTGGGAAATGGTTTAACTTATGATATCTGACTTGATAACTTGCTAATTGCTATGCTATGTCTTTTGCTTATTTAGTTATAGATTCCTACTGTGTTTTCTATTTGTATGTGTGACTGCCACGTTTGACTGTTATTGTTCCGCTGCTACGATATTGGATAAGTGTGTTAAATGTAGATTAATTGACTTGTGTAAAGGACATGTTTACTTCTAGTAGTTGTTTCTGCTAGCTTTCGGTATTTCGTTTGACTTATATGTACTTAAATTGCCTGATTCATTAATTGCCTGTTGATTATGATATGCTTCATTTTGTGTCATCAATATGCTATGTGTTTGTTCTTATTTGTTGTTTGTTCTTCCGGATTTCTGTGTGTCTGTGTTTCCGCAGAATCCTCAGTGATTCATTATCCTCATTCTGCTGTGACTTCGTTATTCGTTTCTTTATTTCATTTCGTATAACTGTTTTTGTTTAGTTTTCGTTTTGTTATATCTGTTCACTGGACTTTGTAAGCTCAGCCGCATTTCTTTTCCTGCGGCAGGTATTAGGCATTCAAGATGAGCTTATGGGATGGCTGATCTGGGTTGAGAGTAGAATTGAGAGCAGGATTTGAATATAGGGATCTTAGATTTATTTTGATTATTAAGTTATTTATGTTTTCTTTTGTAAGTTTTGTAAAGGCTTCCGCTTTTGTATGGTATTTAAAGTTCGGATATGATACCGTATTGTGATATCTTTACCCTTGTCGGGTTGGGGTGTTACATGCTTATTTGGGTAATGATTTTAAAATTATGGTATGATGAAGGTGAAGAAATGGAGGGAGTGAAGAATGAGCTATTGGCACAATGATTGGTTTCACAGTCACTAATGCGAGTCCAAAGAAATCACCATCGTCACACTACACTCTTTTAGGCAAGTATTTCTTTTATTACATACAATTGTTGCAACGTTTGTAGACACAACACCTAATACAATATATTAAACCTGCTGACTTAATCTATCCATAAAGTATATTATGAGTGACAATGATAGATGCAGAAATTTTGTAGTTATCTAACATACGTCTTAATTTTTGTTGTTTGTCACAATTCATAATTAGTCACGTCAATTTGGTAACTAATTACTGCATCTAACATATGACTAATTATGCAGGGAAGAAATATTTGTGCAACCAGTTGCATTTAGAGTTGCATGAGCCTAGATGCAAGCAGCTGCAAAAGGAGTTTCGTACACTAACCAAGGTAACCGAACTCTTCGAGTGCTGATTTTTGAGTCCTTTAGTCATTTAATTAATACAGGTGTGACCTTTGAACCTTTGAGGTCAGTTGGATATGTTCCACCATCAAGTTTACTGTAGGATACTTATCTTTATTGTTTTACTTTAGCTGTTAGACTGCGGTAACCTAAGTCCACTATAACAATAAGGCGAGGCAAATTTTTGTATTTCATAAGGTTGAATTCTGAATTTTATTTGTACTTAGTTATTAGGAATGAAAAGTTTACATATTCATTAGAAACATACAATGTTCCATTCTCTAGCAATAAGTATTTCTTTCCTATTTTTGCTCATAAAGTAAACCCATATACTATCCTGTGTCTTGTTGTTGGATTTTGCTATTATCGAGGTCAAATTTTAGTGAAAATTTTGAAATACTTGGCATTTACAGTGCCGTTTAGATAATCATTAGCTTATAGGAGTGATCAGGGTAGTTCTAGGAGATAGCGAATTTGGATTTGTATTTTGGTTTCATGCTGGTCACTTTTACTTTTTTGTTATTTTGTAATCTTCAGGATATGATACCAGCATGGTTTTGAATTCAGTAGGAGAACTCAACGGTCTTACAATGAACTTTGCCAAACATTAGTTGTTTAGAATTATAATTATGTAGGTTAGCTCTTAACATAGAGTTTAAATATCTCAACTTTTGTATGATGTTACTGATGATGCAGGCCAGGGGGTTTGCAAGGTAGGGAACTGCTTTTTGGAAAAGACACCGAGCTTCTTTAAACTAAAACCAAAACTGTTGCTTGCAAATGTCGTTCAAGTTTATGTTCTGCCATCTCTGTGCTAAAAAATAAAATCCAATAAGCTACCACCTTTAGGCACTGCAAATTAAGGTGACGCAATTCAACGCAATTCAAGTTGACGGTGGAATCGGTTAAACTATCCGAGCAAGGTAACTCAAATCAACCCATTCCTAAATAAAAGAGTTGACATTATATATATGGAGGATATCTAATACATCCCTGATTCCGAGAGAACAACAGAAGTAAGAAAGAAGTTGAACAATCAATGGCACGTGCTGTTATACTAAAATATATAGGTACTTCTATACTAAAATATATAAGAACTCTCGAGCTAATTGTAGAATTCTTATCAAGTTTCTGTTTATTAAGCCGAAAGTTTGGAAACGGTTAACTTGGCCTAGCCAGGCATAGTTGTCTGTTACTTGCACCACCATTGTATGTTTCTGAAGGAGGGCAACTTTAGAGCTAATGATCAAAACCAACATGGTTGTATATCTCAAAAGTAAGAATAAATTGAGAACTTTTTCTTGATATACCTACCACATTATTTATGATAATGTCTTCATATGGTGAAGTTCAAGAGGGTGATAGTTCAAACTCTGCACCTTCTATTCACCTGAGAATGACGACATAGATAGTGTTTCCCCATGAAGTAAGGATAAAACTAAGATTAGAGGTGCCAAAATACCAGAATTGCTGAGAATATTGATAGATTATAAAGGGTCTAAGCTGGGCAGAAGCATGTGAAATCACTCAAAAGTAATATTTTATTGTAATTTATATATTCTATTTTTTATGTATTTGCCTCATTTAGTTTATTTATATACTTGTGGCAGAACGGTAGCATGTACCAATCACACTGTGCTACCCGAGGCTTTAGAGAAGTGGAGTTTGAATCTTCTTCAACAACTACTTCCTCGACATGTTAAGTTAATAGAAATGATTGACAAAGAGGTATCTTTAACCTCTTTATATATCTATCACTCTGAGGGGTGTGCGAGATTTTGTGTTATATTTTTCACAAATCAGCCACATATTGCTTATAAATCAATACCTTCTTTAAAGCATCAATCGTTAGAGGAAAATGATCACCCGTTAGAAATTCAACAAAGCGTAAGAACACTATCATCAAACAATATCAGTAGACATATCAGAAAATATCAATGAGCAAAAGTATTGCCTCGGCTATCTAATGAAAACAATTATCTCATATCCCATGAGGCCATGACAATATCAGAAAGTTCTTTTAGAAAGTCTTAAGATTATGTTATCGACTTGCCCAATATCATAATAAAGGATCACAAGACTTCTCTAATTTGTTATTTATAGATACTTATTTTACATATCCGATTATTAGTCAAACACATCGTCTCTAATTTGCTCCTTTTTATTACCAACTTCGACACAATATGATTAGGAGCCTAAGGACCCACAACTAAAAGCTAGGAAATATATGACGGAAGAACTATTATGGGGGTTTCGTTATATTATCTTTAATATAATTGTATATATAGGCTTTCTTAATTCCTCAACTCACATGATGCATTAGACTAAGTTGTAGACGCTTTGGATAGAGATCCCTTTGTAAGTCAATGCTTAAATCCCAATTAATGTGCTTGAAAGTTGCGTGATTTTATTATCTTTTTAGTTGGTTGCTTTAATTGAACCATAAAACAGTTGGTACTCGGTAGCTTACAATAATATTATCTTGCAGATACAACTTTTGAGAGCCAAGTAAACAATACTTAGAACGTCGGAGGAAGAAATTACTAATTAAGGTCCTGTGAATCAACTCGATGGACGAGTCTAAATGAATGTGCAAAAGCCTTGGCAAGGATTCCGTGTTTGTCAGTGTGCAACTTGAACTCCAATCTGCTTCCTTTTTAGTTTCTGTAAATGAGTTTCAGAAATTATTAATGTGTAGTACTTTATAGTAGTTTCAAAAACCGAATGGCGGAAATATAGTAAAAAAAAATCTTTTTAAAAGATTAACATGTTGTTTTTATATTCTATAAAACATAACCGATTATATCTTAAGATCTTATGATAAAACATGTCATTTTTGAATCCATATCGTTAAATATTTAGTAACCCAACACTTAGTCAATACAACGATGTTATTGCATACTATTTTCGAGTTCCAACAGTGCAGATCCAAGAGGATTGAAGTCTTCGAAATATAAAAAATGAATTTGTTCTTACCTCCTTTGTTTAACAAACTGAGATTGGACATGCATTGAATAGCTATTTGGTTGATAACCGTTATCCAACACTGATCGAGACGATGGATACACACGAGCTGAGAAAAAAGTGGATTTATGATATGATTAGGGGAACTGAAGTACTCAAACTCCTTTTGTTTATTAAAATTACAAAAAAAAGATAAAAATAAAAATAAATAAATAAATAAAATAAAAATTAATTATACATAAAGTGATGTAAGAAAATAAAAGTTACCTTCATTTATATATTTTACATTCCATAATTAATATCTTTCATTCTATTTTTTATAAGTTTTAATTTAAAAAGGATTTGTTGTTATTAAAAGTTTATTAAATGCATAGTTTTCAACATGTACACTTTCCTACTATTTTACCACCATTCTTTCGCTATAGTAAAATATGCCAACGATTATTATAAATCATGCCCGCCCTGGGGCGGGCCATGAAAGCTAAATAAAAAAGTAAAGGATGAACGAAATCAATCTCAACACATGTCGAATCCTAATTGAGATACTGAATGCTAATGATAAGCTACACCACTTGCATTTCTAGAAAAACCATTCTTACTCTAAAAAATTTTACAAACAAAAACTAAGACACTAACAAAAATAAACAAAAGAAAATTAAATACCCATACTTTAAAATAATTTTCCATCAACTAACACCATCAAAATTATAATCACAAGTGATACCCGCGTCCTTAAAAATAAATTTCCCTTAGCTAACACAATGAAAATTACAAGAATTAACTTTCTGTAAACAAAATTTCAAACAAAAACTAACACAATAACAAAATAAAATGAAACAAAAAATTTTGAACCGTCAACTAATACAATAAAAATATACAATGAAATATCCGTCATTATAAATAATTTACTGTTAAGTGAACCTTAAACTAATACAATAACAAAATAGAATTAAATCTAAATATTCCTACCGTAAACTAATACCATAAAAATATAAAATGAAATCCTCGTCCTTACAAATAATTCTACGATAACTAACACCATTAATTACTTTTTAGTATATATTTGTTCTACTAAAACCTAAAAATAAAAACCACAAGTCATACCCGTCCATCGGACGGGTTTTGACACTAGTATATATATATATATATATATATATATATATATATATATATATATATATATATATATTTAGAGAGTCCGGTTCTAGAGAAAAGTGTAATTAGATAGAAAAGTGAGAAAAAAAGTTATAGGGTCGAATTTGATAACAGTGGAAAGTTTAGGGTAAAAAATGAAAAATTAACATAAATTGCACCAAATGTGTGATATCAACCAGATACATCTCATTTACTCACACCAAACATACACACACACACTCTCTCTCAAATCAAACACGTTCCTAGTTTCTGATAAAAAAAAGCATACACCACCATCAACTCCATCACCACCATCTCCATCGCCACCATCAACTCCATCACCATCATCTCTATCTCCACCATTAAATGCAATCAAAATACTCGTGAATGCACTAATTTTGTAATCCAATCAATAATCCACCAAATATTTCTGAATCTTAAATCTGGAATCATCCGAAAATGAAGAAAAAACAAGATTTGACCTGTAAGTGCACTAATTTTTTTAATTGATTAAATTTAAATAAGTGATGTCATGATTTTGTAAGTTTTGTTGAAAGTTTATCATCATATCATTATGTTTTATACTAGAGATGGAACAAATTTGACGAAAAAAATGCATGAAAAATGTGCTTATTAACGTTGCACATCAGGTGTTTGATAAAATGTATGAGTAAGATTTTATAACTGTGATGCACTAATTTGCAGCATATGTGTTTAATATTGAAGGATTATACATCTTAGGGCATCTGTGTGTAAATTTGCAGCAACAGATTATATGTTAGGGCACCAGGTTGTATTAGTGCATCGGTGTTTGTGATTGTTGCATCAGGTTGAAGGTTTGTATGTTTAGTGCATCATTGAACATATTATAGCATCAGTGAGTATGATTAAAACATCAATGAGTATGATTAGTTTATCTTTAGACTTATTAAGGCATCAATGTATGTGTTTAGTGTATCCGTTTATATGTTTTAGTGTATCTGTATAAATAATATGTTCTAGCATTTATTGTTTGAGTAAGTGAATCAGTATAAAAAATTTAATTTACAACATATTTTTGTTATATTCGAGCATCGCGATATAATTGATGCATCCATTATGTATTATTAAAGAATCTCGTGCTATGTTCGACATATGTTTGTTTATTAATGCATCAGCCTTTAATGTTGTGATATATGTTAGAATTATTAAAGCATCACGTTAAAAAGTTAAGGCATCAGGAATGTATGCTTAGTGCATCAAGTGAAAATTTGAGGGCATAAAAGGTGTGTGATTAGAACATGAAATGAGAAAGCAAGGGCATAGAGAGTTTATGATTAGGCCATCTCATGAACGTTAGCGCTTCAGGTGTGTATGATTAAAAGCATCGTGTGATACATTGCGGCAAACTTTGAGTATGATTAGAGCATTTGTTTGTTTGATTAGTGCATAAGGGTTAAATGAATTGGTATATGTTTGTATGATTATTACATAAAAAATAGTTGTTACAGCATGTGATAGAATGATTAGGGCATCAAATGACCCGTTACGACAATCTTAGGCACCAACTTGTATTAGTGCATATGTGTTTACGGTTATTGCATCAATTAAATGTGTGTAACATCGATGCATCAAATTGCATCTTAGTGCATCTATGTTTAGTGCAATGGGTTAAATCTTAAATAAACGTTACAACATGTGTTAGTATGGTTGGGGCATCACATATTAGGGAATCATTGAGTGTTGTGTATGGTCAGACATATTAAAGCATCAATGTGTATGTTAGTGCATCGTTGAAATTTATTGGGCATGTGTTGGTATGCTTAATGCATTGTTGGAACTACTTGTGAATCTGTTTGTATATTTAGTGTATCGATGAACATGTTAGGGCATCTATGAGTATGATTAATGCATCGAAAAGGTAGATATTAGTGCATCCATTTGGGCAATTAGAGCATCTTTTTGGACGTATTAGGGCAACAAAGGCTGCTGATTATAGTATCGGAGTAGATCTAGTAAAGCTATTAAGTAAGATTATACTTCTTTTCTCTTCAGGTTTCTTTCGGTGATATGATAACATGTGACAATGAGAATTTAATTTTATGTTGCTTCATTTTGCTTTATATACATTGACCACATTATTGCTTGATGGTTTACATAAGTCCACATTTTGTATATGTATCATTTATCATCTTTTTATGAACACAAAATTTTATACTTGTATCAATGAGGTAAATATCGAAATATAGCTTCTGAAACATTTTTGACGCTTAAAGAGTCTCAAAATTTATTGGTTCCTTTATTGCATTGGGTAAAAGAAATTAGTAACCTCGTCCTTATATGTAACTCTTTGTTATGTCTAGTTTTTGTTGGGACTTCAATCACTACTAGGGATTCCATCACTCTTGCCCAATTCACATACATAATTTGGGTCAAATTTGGCCTTCTTTGACTTTGGCGCATTACTACTTAAATGTAACAATTTCAATCCAATCATATCTTGATCCATTTGTTGAAGTCCATAGTATATTAAACACATGTTTGATGAACAATATATTGGCTGGTTAGTTCCATCTCACACACCTTTTATTCCAATGCAAAATCTAGCTATTGTATGGAAACTTTACTGACTAATAAGTTCATCATCCGTAAAAATGATCTGATCGGCTTTTCTATATTTCAATAAACCAATAAGCCCATAAGATAAGCTAATCCAAACACCCCTTAAGTGGTAGTTACGGAAAGGAAGTAGCTTATGCTGTAAATAGCTCTTATTATTAGGACTTATAAGTATCCATTTTATTTCAGTAAATTAGATAATTATTGTAACAATCTAGTTTTTGTGATGAGATTTAACATGATACATGTTTCTAAATAATGGAAAAAAGATCCCTAATTTTTCTTGGATCCTTTTTGACCCGTTACTACATGTGGACTAGTAGTTAAAATTTGATCATGTTTAATGAATTTAATGCAGTGATGTTTGTTGACAGAGTAACCAAAAGAGTTATGAGCAGTGTCCAACACGAGGCTTGTGACTATATTAAGGGAATATGCAGAGAGTGGCGACACTTCTAAGGCCTGTAGGTGCATCGGGAAGTTGGGGGTTGCAATCTTTCATCATGGAATGAGATAGTTGCTTGTTTACGTTGTTTTACTGATTTTATTCGCTAGGAGTGTATAGTTATCCCACTTGATGTATATAATGGTTATATGGTTGGTTGTTTTTTAAAACTTACTTTAACTCAGTACACTTCTGGATCCTTTTACAAATGAATGAACTTGCTACTGATTTATTTTATTATAGGGATATATGTTTGTAACGTTCTCAAGTTATAGCTAAATAATTTCTTTTTATGGTTCATATTTGCATGCTTTGATGCTCATTTATTTCTTTTTATAGTGCATCAGTTTGTGTAAAAACAGTGCATCTGTTTATTACTTATGTTTCCCACCGAACTAAAAAACGGAAACCAATAAGACGATACTTAAAATGTAACCATATAAATAATTAAAAAATCTTGGCCACCTCATGGCTAGAAAACATGCATGTCTTTATTACATAAAACCTCAAAGAGATGGTTTTAAGCAATTATAAGTATTACAAGCTCAAATGTCCAAACATCCATAAATACATCAATTACACACAAAAGGGAAACATGATAAAATATGACGCAACTTTACTGCATCTCTTTGATAAACTTTAGTGCATCTGTTTGAGGCACTTTAGTGCATCCATTTGGTCAGTTGGTGTAACCTGCAAATTATGAGATACGGGTTCAAATTCAAGTTATGCCTTAAGAAACTAGCATGAAAAATCTATAGGTGTTAAATCAAAATTTAAGCTGCAAATGAAATAGTTCAAAGATATAACGACAATTATAACACTATTTAGGAGCTTGAATGATTTCTCTAAATCTACTAACTCACTTGTTGGTACTGATATCCATTGGCGTTGCTTAAAACAATGAAGATAATGTGAATAACAAAACTTTTAATTAGCATTTATAATACCGAATAAAAAATAAATTGCAACACACCTTCAAGTTTGGTACTCGAGTTAATTAGCAATATTTTCCTTTCTAGCAATATTTTCCTCTAAAATCTGTCTATTGCTTTGAAAAGCTTTTTCATTAGATGAGCCATGGTTATCTCGTTTCTGTTCTTGTGGGTTAAGTGGAACTGCAGGTGACATTCTTGGTTCTTCAGGTGGTGATGCACAATCTTTAAAAGCATTAATCACGTTAAGGTTCTTTTAGCTTTGTAAAAACATCTCCTTTGGTTTTTTAAGCTTTCCGTACACTTGATCAGCTTCTTCATCCTTGCAGCTGAAATTCAAGTGCTTATTTGCAAGAGCAAAAGACTCTTCCCTATCAATCGTGTGTTTTGACAGTGAAGAACAAATCCAACACTAGAAACATGACACAAAAAATCTTAGTGAGTACATGAAAATTTTCAATATAAAGCATTGATTTATTTTTACTTAATTCAATGTGCGAAAATTTCATACCAATGATATCATTAAAGCATGTAATTTACTTGTGTACTCTTTGCTCACATTAAAATTCCCAACGAAAAATGTGAGAATCTCTCCACTATGATCTTTGCACCCTCCTGCATCCATAATCAAGTAAATCTACTTAAGTATGTTATATGTATTGATTATATTCAACAATGAATTTCTTATACCAATTAAAGATGTGACACTACATAACCATGAAAAACATGAAGTCTATATGGCCAATCTGAGAATATAGTCCATACACAACGACCTCAAAAGCACACATATAGAGAACAACTAAAGAAAAAAACTTTACAAGCTGGTAAATAGCCAACGTGAAAGATGGTGTGTTTGTTTCACAACAATAGGCATGGTGAAAATAATAAGTTGGCTCCAAATAGGTAGAAACATATCGAGAACTTGAGGATGTTGCAAAGCTCAGACACTTTGGGCTTTAGATGCTGAGAAAGACTATCATTATCCGCATTACCATCGGCGGTTTCATTAGCAATTGGAGTTGCATTACCAACTGCAGTAGACCAGAAGTGATCTCCTGATGATGAGGGAGACTCGATATGAGCGAGAACCTCAGAACCCTCTAAAAAATATATTTCCTTCACAACTTCTATAAAAATTCACATAGAAAGCGTACATACAAAAAAACTATTAATTTGCTTATCAGAACTTGTAAGTTCTGGTTTACTACTTCAATCATTAAAAATTAGGGCATCACAGTGTAACAAAAATCTATTCACAAAAAATTAGGGCATCACAATGTAAAATTAATGTATCTCAGTTATAAAATCTCATTTAGACATTTTATCAAACACTTGGTGTACAGTTTTTGTAAACATGTTTTCATGCATTTATTTCTTAATTTTGTTTCAAAATAACAATTCTATACAATGAATCATGTCAATAAACTCTGAAAATCATTACATCTATAAACAAAAATGATGATTAATGAATCAAATTTCATATAAACAAAAACCTAACTCAATATTAACAACAATTTATGTTGATAAAACAACAACAATCACATATATAAGCTTTATAATTGATTTTAAGTAGCAAAAATAACCAAACTATAATCAAAATCAGTTACATAACTTAATCTGATCTTAGATTTGATAAATTATGATGAGATGATATTGTGAATCTGTTATAATGACATCTTATCAGATAACACGATATGATTTCGTGATGAGATGATTTCGTGAATATGATTTCATTTATATTCGATTTGATAATCTGGAACTGAAAGAGGGATAAGATAAAATGAGAGAAAAAAGATCGGTGTGTGAAATAGTAGAAAGAAGAAAAAGAAAAAGTGAGAGAAAATTAGACATTATATATGAAATGTGTGAATTTACAAAACACTACCTTAAAGCATAAAGGAAGTTACAATCAGGTCCCTGTAGTTAAGTGATAAAAAAAGCAGGGGAAGAGGGGGTGATCTAACAATTGAGATCGCTTCTCTCACTTTTCTCTTGAGATTAACTTTTTAAATGATCCAATCTCTCTCTCTCTCTCTCTCTCTATATATATATATATATATATATATATATATATATATATATATATATATATATATATATATATATATATATATATATATATCACGTTCTATACAGTACTCATATTAGATGCAGTACTTTACAGCACTCTTTTAAACCAAGAAATTTAGTATTATTAAATATTTTTATTTAATTCAAAAGGTTATAATAGTAAAACATATTTTTTAATCTCTTTTAATTTTTTTTAATTAAAACACGTTTTTTAAGTTCCATAATTTTCGGATTTTTTTTTCAACTTACATATTTTTCTGGAAAAATGAGGTGCATATGTGTTTTTTTTCCAATATTGTAAATTTACATACATTTTTGCATACAATTTGTGGAAAACTATAAGGGGGGTTGAATAGTTTTGCCGATTTTAAGTTAGTTTCTAAAAACTTTAGATTCGATGTTATGTGAAATCGTATGGATGAAATAAAGTATAGATCTAAGAGTAATGCAAGTAAATAAAGTAAAGTAGTGATAGAAATGACACAACCGATTTATAGTGGTTCGGCTACAAGGACACCTTCCTTGCCCTACTCCACTCCCCGAGTCACCTATTCGAGAGTTCAAGCACTATGTCAACAAACTCCTTCAACTTGGCGGAGAAGCCTTCACAACGTTGCTTACACCTTTTTCCGGTACAAAGCTAAATACCGAGTCCGTAACACGGAGGACCAAACCAACACGACTATTACACAACAAATATGTGAAATATCAAGTACAAGATCTTTGCTACAGAAATCTTGTGGAGGAACAAATCAATCAAGGACCCCTTGCTTGGATGACTTGTAGAAAGCTCGTGATCTCGCCTTAGAGAAGGACCTATATGAGAATCACAATAGAAAGAAGAACAACTCTCTAGATCAAGTGATCTTTTGTTAGAAGAGTGTAAGAATATATGATAGAGTTAGTGTTGGGTTCAGTAAATATCCAAACCCCTTAATCTAGGATTTGAATAGAAAATAACCTAAGTGCTTAGTCCGTTAAACACTAACAGGTCACTGAGTGCATAGTCTCTCAGTGATCCATCTTCAGGACGCTCAGTAAGAGACATAGAAGAAGTCTCTCCACTTAGTAAGGCGGAACTTAAAGGGTGAAGACTGAGTCAAGAAGAAGATGGTGGATTCAGTAACTGATGACAATAACTTACTGAATCCCTCAAACTTCTCTCTAACTACAAACACTGAAGACAAACTGAAACTGAAGACTGAAGACTATGAAGATTGAAGAATGGGCGGGAAAAAACGGTTATGCTTGAAGCGATAAAGACGGAGTACTTATCTTCAAGAAGTCAACCTTCCCTAAAGGGCTCAGCATCAGTACTGACATGAAGAAAGTGACTTGGTCCCTTTAAAACAGAGACAAAATACATCAGTATTTTGTCTTCTGCAAAATTTTCAGTTTGTCACTTAGGAAAGAGTTAAAACTCATACTTGTATAAATAGCATAAGAGATGGAGTGAAAGGTTAAGCTTGTGAATTGTAAAAACACACATACACGCAAGCCATATTTCACTCCTCCAAATACAACTTAATCCCTGAGATAGCTCAGTCGGTACTTGTAGTTGTGCTCAAACTTAGCCTGAGCTTAGAGAGGAGTTGCAAACACTTTGTCATTTCAATCCCTAGTACTGTTCCGTAAGTACTAGGGTAACGTATTCTTCTGATTCATTTCTAATAAGAATATGACGTTGAAAATTACTCTTGCGTTTTATTTATATCTTTTCAGTCATTGATTCACTATTAGTTGTGTTTACTTTACTTAAATTGTTTTATACAATAGTGAATAGGGAACAACAAGTGGTATCAGAGCAGGCTGGTTATAAAACTGTTTTTAAGCCGCTCTAAACGTTTTTAAATCAGGATCCTAAAATGGCTGAAATTGATGTACCCCAACTAGTCGATAAAAAGGGTGGAGCTTATTCAGCTGTTGCCCCCAGACTTGAAGTTGGTAAATTCAACAAATGGAAAAAGCGTATACTTTGCTATTTGACTGGGATGGAACCTTATTATATCAAGTGTATAAATGAAGGTCCATTTATCCCAAAGACTGCTGAAGGTTTGCCTAAACCTGAAGCTCAGTGGACTCAGGATGAGAGAAGAGTGGTCAACCAGGACCAAAGGCTCAAAAGTATCATAATATCTTGTCTTCCTGACGATATTATGGAGTCAGTTATAAGTTGTAGTACGGCCAAACAAACCTGGGATGACCTGGTTCATAGTCATGAAGGTCCATCTGATACCAAGGGAAAACAGGATTATGGACCTGAAACTTGAGTATAATACCTTCAGGGCTAAGGACTCAGAAACTCTGTCTCAAACTTACACCCGTTACAAAACTCTTTTAAATGAACTGTAAAATGATGGTGTTAAGTTGTCCAAACATGAAATCAATGTTGGTTTTGTCAATAGTCTCAATGAGAAGTGGTTGAATTTCTCTCAGGGACTTAGGAATGCTAATCATATCCAGAATCTTGAGCTTCCTGAAATTTATGGGAAATTTGTCTATGAGGAAAACCTCATCAACAGACGATACCCTGACTTAAAGAAGTCTCAGGAAGTCAAGAACTCCCTGACCACCACTTCAACACCTATATCAACTGCTTTCTTTTCCAACAATGTGGTTCAAGACTTTCAAGAAAATTCAGATGATGAGCCTGATGAGAGATCAAGTGAGGAGTACCTAAATGACCTGAACGTTGAATTTCAGGAAAAGGGCACTCCTTGCTAACTCTCGAAGGTTTATAAAAAGAAACAAAGGTTTTTCAAATGCTAAAGCAAATGAGGACACTGAATGCTTTAAGTGTCACAAAAGAGGTCATTTTATAAAAGACTGTTTTTCAAAAACAATTTATGAACCCTCTTATAAACTATCAGGGTCAAATCAGTCCTCAGGCTTTAGCAAATTCCAACCAAAAATCTATCAGTCTCATCAAAACTTTCAAAACAAATCTGATCAAAACAAAACTGTTGATTTTGAAGCTAAGTATAAGAAAGTCAAAGCTAAGCTTGCATTGCTTGAGGCCAGTCCCTCAGAAACAACAAAAAATGTTCAATCTGTGCAGGGTAAAAACAAAGACCTAGTTGCTGAAACCTTCGACTGGGATGAAGAGCCAGTGTCATTAGATGATGAAATTGTGCATGTCAGTGCACTAATGGCCCTCTCAGAAGAGGACAAGCTAGCTGTTGGAAAGAATCATGCCAGGAATGGAGAATGGGTCAATATCACAATGAAGAAGGTAAATATTTTACTTTCTATGGATGATAACTCTGATTTGCAGTCTTACATGAATTATCTTAATGTTGACCTTAAGTTCGTAGAAGAGCAAAGACTAAATCTTTTTTCAAAATACAACAAGCTAAGTTTTGAATTAAACAAGTGTAGGGATGAACTGCTTCTGTTAAAACAAGCTAAGCTTGAGGCTGTCACTTTGCAAATTCAAAACACTGAACTAGTTAAAAGAAATCAGGCTCTTCAAGACGAACTCAAAAAGGTTCAAGATATTCTTGATAGTTGGACTGCTAAGAATCCCAGGGTCTTTGATGCTGTGGGAGCCCCCAGTAGCAAGAAGAGAGTCTTAGGTGAAGATCATCTTCCTGACTCTCTCAACAAAGACCAGGGTCCTAAGCCATTTGTGTCTGGTGGTCTGATTACCAGTATGTTAACTAGTCCCAAGCCCAGTGATTGGATTGATCAGGTTAATATTGATAGTAAGCTTCCTAATTTCGATTCTGGAAGAATTCTAGAGCCTGAGAGTCAAGCTCTTAAGAGCATGCTTGGACTCCCTGATGTGCCCAGTAGTACTGAACACATTGAGTCTGAAGCAGAGTCTAATGCAACGCTTCCACCCCTGAAACCTCTTCAGGGTGCTGCACCAAGCTCTGAGCTTACTCCAATGCAATTCAATCCTCATTCACCAAAAGAAAGGTATGGACTTGGTAGAACCATCCTGAAAAGGCCAATAAAACCAACTCAACAAGTGTCTACTCCCACTGAGACTTCCACATCCGTGACTCCCACTGAAGCTGACCAAATTCAGCAACTGACTGAACTTGTGAGGAAGCTAACTGAAAAGATGGATTCCATTGAAAAAGTCCCTGAATCAATCAAGGAGACAAAGTCAGCTTCCTCTAGTTCCTCAAAGTCCAAGTCAAACCCGATATCCAAGCAGAAGTGTGATCTATGCCACTATACCAGTCATACCACTGACAACTATTATAGAATCCTTTTTTGTATGATCTGCAGAAAGGATGATCACAGAACTTCTGATCACTTACAATATGTAAGTTCACTCAGTGAAGCAAACTATACCAAAGTTGGTCATCAGTATGCTTCAACCTCCAAGTCTGCTCAAAAATTTAGAGCAAAACCCTTTCCTCCTTGTCCACACTGTGAGTTTAATGATCATCACCCTGATGATTGTCTTATGAACACATGCTGTGATATTTGTAGAAGTCCAGCTCATAAGACATCCTAGCATGACAGTGTCATCCATGCAAGGAGAAGTTCCAAGCAACCCAAATCACTGAGTCATCCTCAGTCTCTAAATGCAAAACCTGTGGTAGCACAATGCACTCAACCACTGACCATGAATCGATTGCCACATTCAAAGAGACCTTGAGACCCAAGCTCACTAGTAAGTGGGTCACTAAGAGAAACTAATTCAGTTTACTACTTGTTCAAAGACACGCCAGGGAGCCTATTTGGCATCTAGACAGTGGATGCTCAAGAATAGGGGTAGAAACGAGCCGAGCCGAGCTCGAGCTCGTTAAGGCTCGAGCTCGGCTCATTTATATATATAAAGCTCGAGCTCGGGCTCGAGCTCGTTTCGAGCCTTATACTTTGAGCTCGAGCTCGGCTCGTGAAAATTTTCACAAGCTCGAGCTCGGCTCGGGCTCGACTAATTTTATGATGTTTTGAGCTCGGCTCGTTAATTACATAAAGCTCGAGCTCGTTTACTACTTTTAAGCTCGTTTATACGTATAGACGATATATACACGTTTATAATTCTAGGGCTCGTTTAGGCTCGCGAGCCTACTCGAGCTTTTTGTACAGAGCTCGGGCTCGAGCTCGATTATTAAATGAGCCCAAAATTAGGCTCGAGCTCGGGCTCGTTTAAGCTCGGGCTCGAGCTCGTTTAAGCTCGGCTCGTTCGAGCTTTTTACCGATCCGATCCCGAGCTTTTCACGAGCGACTCTGTAAAACCCTAAAAATCTAAAGCGTGTGAAAAGACTATTTTGCCCCTCTATTTTAAAACTTACAAAAAAAGTAAAATACTTCGAGCTCATTAAATACAGTTCTAACTTAACTTATAAATGATGATCAAACCAAATATACAAGATCAATAAAATAAAACTTATTAGATATACACATGGGCCAAACTTTTCCATAAACTACATTACATTCAACTTAACAAAAAACCCACTATATTGTATTTTGGGAAGGTCAATAATCTGTTGTGATCTTCCCTTGTAACTTATCATTTACTCATTCAAAATAACTGATAAAACCCTAACCCATCAAAGTGACGGCAAGACTTGTGTTCCCTCATTCCATTCGATCAAAGCAAGCAACAAGGAGTCTCGGTAACAAGATTCAAGGTGATAGTGATCGTGAGTTTGATTCGAAGGGTGGCTTTTGGTCGTGGGCTGTTTTGTTGTCGACTTGGTCATGATTCTTGGTCTTAGGCTTCTTGTTTCTCCCATTCGACCATACAAGGGTATGTAACAAATCTCATCTCAGTTCCTTCCTCGCTTTTATTTTGTTAATCATGTGGTTGTTCTTAGATTCGAATGCATGGCCTTTCAATATTAAAACATAAAATCATGAATTTCGCCACATAAAATAACAAATGACGGAGGCTTAAAAATCGGCACTATACTTGCTGTTTTGGATTGGTTCGACATGCAATCGCGCGACGTAATCGTATCATTTATTTTATTCGATTTATTTTTCTTTTTTCTCTTTGATTTGCTGTCATGGAGTCCTAACCAAAAGAATGCATGTTCATATGTTATAAACTTCAATAAGATTCATTAATAAATGATAACATTCAACCACACATTGGTCACATGAAATAGCAAATGAAATAGGCATATTTTCAACCCATGCATGTACCTATTATTTGAATCTGCCCAGCATATATACACACGACATTTACATGCTTCACCAAATAGTATCGAGCTAAAATGGAATTGTAGCAAGCGAGTGATCTGTTCTTAACAGTCAAGTCTAAACGACTTAAAACTGCTCAGACACAAATGCAATGAAGATCAGAGAATACAGGGGATTCCCGGGTCGTTAAGTCCCACGGAGACTCAATGGTGTGTTAAACACATGATCAGACGATAGAATGATCACTAATGATAGCGATCAGAAAGGATTGGGATCGAATACTACACTACTGAAAAAGTTAATAAATAAAAGCGACTTAAATGCAAATTAAGAAAATTAAAAAGTTAAAATCTATTAAATAAACGCTATCACTATTTTTAAAGTGATGAACGTTTAAAACTTAAAACTAAAAACTTACGTTTAAATAAAAATAACGTAAACGTACTATATAAAAAGTGAAACGTATACAATATAGATCCTAAAAATATGAAAAATACATTTTTACAAACCTAATGATAAAAGAAAATTATTAGAAAAGAAAAATTATTTTTATAACTATTTAATTAATTATTATTAATTAAAAACTAATTTAAACTATTTAATAATACTCTAAAATAAAAGAAAATATGAAATAAGACTAGAAAAATAAAGTTAAGACTTAGAAAAATCTAAAATATGATAAAACTAATTTTAAAACTGAAAATATATTTTTTAGACTTTCTATATATTTATTATTAATTTAAAACTATTTAAAACTAATTTAAATTATTAAAAATACCAAATAAAAGGAGACAAATAGGGAAAAATACTTTTTAAGCTTTTTACATTTATCTAAACTTAAGAAAAATGAAAAATTATTTTTTGGAACTTTTTCTTAATTATTTGTATTTAAAGCTAATTAAAAAGGATTAAAATCTAATTTAAATTAAGAAAAATAGCAAAACAACTTGGAAAAATCTAAAAATTTCAGGAAAAGTATAAAATGATATAAGGAATAAAGGAAAAATAGAAAAACAGGTGCATGTGTGGAGGAATCTGAAGCTGTAGTGTAACTGTTCTAAATAAGCTACTCTAAAAATAAGCTAATAAGCTCTAAAGGACACCAAACTGATACTTAAGCTAAATGATAATTAAACTACTCTAAATCAACCTTATGCACCTACTCCTAAAACCTAAATAGCATTCTACTTATGATTTAAGCAAACTGATATTAGAGCAAATAAGCTAAATGGCCCTACTGTTGAGCTGCTCTTAACTGCTTATCAGATAAGCTAAAAGGAAAACCAATACTGTGGGTCTCAATACCACCTAGCAGAGATCATAAACCCAAAGTTTCAGCTCCTAAGGACTTATAATGAAGAAACTAGGGATCAAGCAAAAACTAGCTAAGGGACTGATAAGCTGCTGATGCAGCAAAACAGTGGCTGACCCCCACTGTTTGAGCTTATTTAAGGGCTTATCAGGGGTGCTTAAAGGCAAAACAGATATGTGGGACTAAAAACAACCTAGCAAACTACAAGTGTGCCAAATATTAGACCCTAGCTACTTGGAATAAGCACTGTGCATTAGCTGCAAGTGTTGAGAAAAACTGATTTTTGTGACACAGTTGACTTTTAAAAAACAGATACTAGTTTGACCAAAATGAAATTTAAGATCAAATGTAAAACTGATATGGATGAAATAAGATGTGAATGAACTTTAGCAAGCTTGTTTAACAAATTCTAAACCTATGTGAACTGATTGCTGTCCTGATTTCCACAGAAATGGATATGAGATCAGTTGAGATGAAAAGTTGACTAAACATGGACATGGATGCAAAACAAGGGCAGTTATAAGTGTAATAAACTATAGAAGGACTAAAGCAACTGATCTCATCCACTATAGTCACATCTAACACAGATTAAACAAGCCATCCAAACACTCCTTTAAACTTCTGTTATGAGCTTAAAACTGATATACTGTTGAACCAACATACATTAAGGATCAAACTAAGTACAAATTACCTAGTTACAACTAATTGAACACAATAATACAAACTGTGACCACAAATACTCATTCAAGCAAAAGATGCAATATTGGCTTGAAATATGAAAATGAGATAGAGACTCACAACTGTCCAGCTGGTGCAGGCCCAAAACCAGAACCCAAAACTGACCTAAACTACTCTATTCCATCCCATATCACCCTCTGCATCTGCTTTAATCATCACCATTCCCCATTTTGAGTCAAAGTTGACTTTTGTTGACCCTGAGCCAAATTTGCTAGAAACTGATGTGAGAGCTTATGAAAAGCTTAAATAAGCTTGAATAATCACTTTTGAGCTAAGTAATAAGTTATTGGTAACTTGTACATGTGATTTGGTAACTAATGATTTCAACAGTAGACGAAAAAATGAAACTGAACATGAACTTAAGTTGATGATTGAAATAAGTTGTGATACACTAAAGTACTTATTATTGATACAAACAAACTTGAAAACACAGCTAAAAACTACTTAAGACATGATAATTTAAAAGTCGACATACATTTTTAAAAATTAAAACTAACTACTCTCTAAACTTCATTCATCCTCCTCTTTATATACTCCCAATGCTTCCTCTCTCTCTTCTGAATTAATCCCACCATCATTTAGGACCTTAGGATCATTTTGAGTCATCCTGGCCATTCATCACTTTTGGCGGGAAAATCGTTTTTGAGCATGTGAGTGAGATTGAGTGTAGGGGAGGGGAAATAATCAATGTTACTTGGATTCTAATGTTTGGAGTGATAAGGTTGGGTGGAAAGTGAGCTGGAGGGGGGAGGTTTGTGTGTTGCAGGGTGTTTGCAGAAAGCAAGTTGGGAGGGACAGTGTTTGGCGCGTGTTTGGGTGGTTTGACCACAGCTTTGACTGGTCTAATAATACAAAGGGGGTCCAAGTTAGGTTAATGACAGGGGTTCATAATTGGGTAAGGTCCAAAATATGTGTAAAGAGTTAATAATTAACAAGGACCATTTATGTAATTCCTGAAAATGTAAGGACCAAACTGCCATTATCTCAAAGTTATTTCAAGGGACCATTAATGACAAGTTTTAAAAGTACAGGGACCAATGTTGCCATTTTCACATTTTCCAGGGACCAATTCTGCCAATTTTCAAACTTGGAGGACCATTTTTGTAATTTTCTCAAACTTTTCATATTTTTCACCAAAGGACTAAATTTGACAACTTTTGATTTTAAAAGGACCTTTGGTGACTTTACTTTTGAAATTATGTGCTCAGGGACTGTTTTTGACAATTTTTTGAAACTTGGGGGACTGAAACTGCAATTTTTGCAAATTTGATATGTTTTTCATCTGATTTTGATATTTTTGAATTTAAAACACATAAAACACTGATTTGTGATATTTTGATCATTTTGATGTGTTTCTGAGTGTTTTCAGATGATTTTGCAGTTTATATAGTACAAAAATGATGAGTTTTTAGAGACTCATCAATCCCCCACACTGAGATATTGCTAGTCCCTAGCAATGATTTGAGAAAACATAATGGATTTTAATCTCTTTACCAAAAGCCATTACTTCTGGAGTAGCCAAATGTTTCAGTTCAAGTAAGAACCATGGTACACCGATAACCATGTGATTTTGAGCAAACCACCAGCTTTCAACGGATTTGATTTTGTCTTTACCAGAAGCCGTACCCTTCTGGACTAGCCAACTCTTAGATAAATTATCAATATTATCTTTGGTGAGCTGATTACCAATTATGGTTTTTCCACTGCCTTTACCACAAGCCATAATCTTGCGGGCTAGCCAACTCTTCACTTTTTAGGATATGGTGAGCTGAATACCATACAATTTTGGGCAAATTGCAAGCCATATAAACGGATTTGAGATATCTTTACCAAGAGCCGTTTGCTCCTGGATTAGCCAATCCTTTTGTGGGTTAGACATGGCGGACTGATAACCAATTGAGTAAGTGTAAAACACTTACTCCAAAAAAAATTTGGCCAAAAACGGGGGAATTGGGTAGATAATATATGAAATTCGTGAGAATTCCCCCCCACACTTAGAAATGAATATTGCCCTCAATATTCAAAGTACCGGCGGTTATGCCGAAACAAAGAACGTAAAAGGGAAATACTACGGCCATTATTTAGAAAGAAGGATTTTTTTTTTTTTTTTTTTTTTTTTTTTTTTTTTTTTTTTTTTTTTTAAAACATGTGGGGCATCACCCCCACACTTAGGTGGTACACACGGGTGAAAACCCATGTTCAGCTACTGTTTTTGATTACCGAGTCGCTAGCTTGACTCGACCCCGAATTCATTAGTTCATGGGGAAGCAAAGTGGAAGAAACAATCTCCATCGGACTTTCATTCAAGATGTTTGGATAAACATTGAAGTACGTGAAAGTTCCACACCGATGAGATATAGAGAACCGGCTCAAAAATTATAATTGAAAATGCCGGGATCAAAAATAGTGTCTTCATTCCCGAAGGAGTGAAGAAGAGAAGAAGTCACATCATATGTGAGGAATGGAAGAAAGATGTTGATAACAATCAAGATCCATTCTTCATCCTCAAATGTGGACATATCGGGAGGAAGGGTGAAGGTAGTATCATCAATAAGCAAACTCTTATGATAGAGAACACCTTCCTCCAAGCTAATATCATCCTCAAGATCAAAATAGAAATGATCATATTCCGGAGGAGATATGTCATGAGAGAGTTCACCGGAGAACTCTTCATGAAGAGAATCATTGGAAAAAGCCTCAAGCTCGGGCTTGTCCAATGTAGAGTCACTATCCACAACGGGGATAGGAGATGAAGCTGACTTAGCACAGAATGATTCGATCTTAGAAACGAGGAGATTTATATTGAACAATTGTTCACGAAGTATCTCGTCCTCAATTTCCAGATCATCAGAATCTCTCACTTCTTCTAAGCTAACTAACTCAGAAGGTAGCTCCTCGACATAATCGATGTCTCCATAGGATAAAGAATCGTCAAACGAAGTACAATCGTTATCAGAATCGGAGAACATCTCGACATGATCATATGGAATGTCAAGAGGAAGAGAAGAATTATCATTAAGAGGCTCATCACACATATTACCGGAGATAACCTCGGACTCACTTGGGTTTGGAACAAGGCTCTCAACACTTGACGATTCCATTTCTGGAATAGTGCTAGAAGGCTCGTCCCCCATTATGAGAGAGTCAATGGGAGCTTCGGGTGTGATTTCAGTTGACAAGCTCTCATAATATTCCTTCACTTGAATAGAATCCTCATCATCATCGTCATCATATCGGATTCTTATGTTCATCTGCTGAAGCTTACACAACATTCTTTTCATTTGTAGCTTCTTTCGAATGCGTATTTCTTCAGAACTTTGAGGAAGATTACACTCCTCGTGATCAGTGAAATGCTGTGAAGGCTCAGAAATCTGATGACTGATGGAATACTGTGGGGGTTGGAAATTGTCAAAACCGGGAGAATTGGAATTTTGAAAATTTTGATTCATCGGTTGACATTCAAAAGTCGCATGAGGACCCCCGCAATTCTCACAACAGAGATAATTGGGAAAATAACTTTCACCAAAGTTCTGATTGTAACATGGTTCCGGCTCATAGACAAGCGGGACCTGTGATGGACAATCAAAACCGTAATGAGAATCATTCCCACAAAACTCGCATGAGTAGGATTCGTATTGGGGCTGTGGAGGTAGGTAGGAAAAATCGGGTGTTTCATTTGAAATGGGATCGGGATTACTGACAAACTTGTCTCCGAAACCCACATTGGTACATCGCCGACAATTTCCACCGTTAAATGGACCTCCACACCAGGAACATGTCAAATACCATGACATAGAGAATTAAACAGATAAGAGGGATAAGAGATGAAGAATTAAACGGTTATAGAGGATAAGGAATGGAGAATTAAACAGGTTTGAGGATAGAGAAATGTAGAATTAAACAGATTGGAGGATAAAGGATGGATATTTTTGGATTTTTGAAAAACATGCTATAAAAGCAAAGAATGAAAATATTTTTGGCGTTTTTAACACTTTAGGAAAAGTGTCAATGAACTTTTTGGATTTTTGAAAACTTTACAAAAAACTTTTTTTACAAAAGATGGGGTATGTGCAAGAATGGATCTGAAAAAGGCTAAACACACGCTAAAGCCTCCCCGGCAGCGGCGCCAAAATTTTGATCTGTTCTTAACAGTCAAGTCTAAACGACTTAAAACTGCTCAGACACAAATGCAATGAAGATCAGAGAATACAGGGGATTCCCGGGTCGTTAAGTCCCACGGAGACTCAATGGTGTGTTAAACACATGATCAGACGATAGAATGATCACTAATGATAGCGATCAGAAAGGATTGGGATCGAATACTACACTACTGAAAAAGTTAATAAATAAAAGCGACTTAAATGCAAATTAAGAAAATTAAAAAGTTAAAATCTATTAAATAAACGCTATCACTATTTTTAAAGTGATGAACGTTTAAAACTTAAAACTAAAAACTTACGTTTAAATAAAAATAACGTAAACGTACTATATAAAAAGTGAAACTTATACAATATAGATCCTAAAAATATGAAAAATACATTTGTACAAACCTAATGATAAAAGAAAATTATTAGAAAAGAAAAATTATTTTTATAACTATTTAATTAATTATTATTAATTAAAAACTAATTTAAACTATTTAATAATACTCTAAAATAAAAGAAAATATGAAATAAGACTAGAAAAATAAAGTTAAGACTTAGAAAAATCTAAAATATGATAAAACTAATTTTAAAACTGAAAATATATTTTTTAGACTTTCTATATATTTATTATTAATTTAAAACTATTTAAAACTAATTTAAATTATTAAAAATACCAAATAAAAGGAGAAAAATAGGGAAAAATACTTTTTAAGCTTTTTACATTTATCTAAACTTAAGAAAAATGAAAAATTATTTTTTGGAACTTTTTCTTAATTATTTGTATTTAAAGCTAATTAAAAAGGATTAAAATCTAATTTAAATTAAGAAAAATAGCAAAACAACTTGGAAAAATCTAAAAATTTCAGGAAAAGTATAAAATGATATAAGGAATAAAGGAAAAATAGAAAAACAGGTGCATGTGTGGAGGAATCTGAAGCTGTAGTGTAACTGTTCTAAATAAGCTACTCTAAAAATAAGCTAATAAGCTCTAAAGGACACCAAACTGATACTTAAGCTAAATGATAATTAAACTACTCTAAATCAACCTTATGCACCTACTCCTAAAACCTAAATAGCATTCTACTTATGATTTAAGCAAACTGATATTAGAGCAAATAAGCTAAATGGCCCTACTGTTGAGCTGCTCTTAACTGCTTATCAGATAAGCTAAAAGGAAAACCAATACTGTGGGTCTCAATACCACCTAGCAGAGATCATAAACCCAAAGTTTCAGCTCCTAAGGACTTATAATGAAGAAACTAGGGATCAAGCAAAAACTAGCTAAGGGACTGATAAGCTGCTGATGCAGCAAAACAGTGGCTGACCCCCACTGTTTGAGCTTATTTAAGGGCTTATCAGGGGTGCTTAAAGGCAAAACAGATATGTGGGACTAAAAACAACCTAGCAAACTACAAGTGTGCCAAATATTAGACCCTAGCTACTTGGAATAAGCACTGTGCATTAGCTGCAAGTGTTGAGAAAAACTGATTTTTGTGACACAGTTGACTTTTAAAAAACAGATACTAGTTTGACCAAAATGAAATTTAAGATCAAATGTAAAACTGATATGGATGAAATAAGATGTGAATGAACTTTAGCAAGCTTGTTTAACAAATTCTAAACCTATGTGAACTGATTGCTGTCCTGATTTCCACAGAAATGGATATGAGATCAGTTGAGATGAAAAGTTGACTAAACATGGACATGGATGCAAAACAAGGGCAGTTATAAGTGTAATAAACTATAGAAGGACTAAAGCAACTGATCTCATCCACTATAGTCACATCTAACACAGATTAAACAAGCCATCCAAACACTCCTTTAAACTTCTGTTATGAGCTTAAAACTGATATACTGTTGAACCAACATACATTAAGGATCAAACTAAGTACAAATTACCTAGTTACAACTAATTGAACACAATAATACAAACTGTGACCACAAATACTCATTCAAGCAAAAGATGCAATATTGGCTTGAAATATGAAAATGAGATAGAGACTCACAACTGTCCAGCTGGTGCAGGCCCAAAACCAGAACCCAAAACTGACCTAAACTACTCTATTCCATCCCATATCACCCTCTGCATCTGCTTTAATCATCACCATTCCCCATTTTGAGTCAAAGTTGACTTTTGTTGACCCTGAGCCAAATTTGCTAGAAACTGATGTGAGAGCTTATGAAAAGCTTAAATAAGCTTGAATAATCACTTTTGAGCTAAGTAATAAGTTATTGGTAACTTGTACATGTGATTTGGTAACTAATGATTTCAACAGTAGACGAAAAAATGAAACTGAACATGAACTTAAGTTGATGATTGAAATAAGTTGTGATACACTAAAGTACTTATTATTGATACAAACAAACTTGAAAACACAGCTAAAAACTACTTAAGACATGATAATTTAAAAGTCGACATACATTTTTAAAAATTAAAACTAACTACTCTCTAAACTTCATTCATCCTCCTCTTTATATACTCCCAATGCTTCCTCTCTCTCTTCTAAATTAATCCCACCATCATTTAGGACCTTAGGATCATTTTGAGTCATCCTGGCCATTCATCACTTTTGGCGGGAAAATCGTTTTTGAGCATGTGAGTGAGATTGAGTGTAGGGGAGGGGAAATAATCAATGTTACTTGGATTCTAATGTTTGGAGTGATAAGGTTGGGTGGAAAGTGAGCTGGAGGGGGGAGGTTTGTGTGTTGCAGGGTGTTTGCAGAAAGCAAGTTGGGAGGGACAGTGTTTGGCGCGTGTTTGGGTGGTTTGACCACAGCTTTGACTGGTCTAATAATACAAAGGGGGTCCAAGTTAGGTTAATGACAGGGGTTCATAATTGGGTAAGGTCCAAAATATGTGTAAAGAGTTAATAATTAACAAGGACCATTTATGTAATTCCTGAAAATGTAAGGACCAAACTGCCATTATCTCAAAGTTATTTCAAGGGACCATTAATGACAAGTTTTAAAAGTACAGGGACCAATGTTGCCATTTTCACATTTTCCAGGGACCAATTATGCCAATTTTCAAACTTGGAGGACCATTTTTGTAATTTTCTCAAACTTTTCATATTTTTCACCAAAGGACTAAATTTGACAAATTTTGATTTTAAAAGGACCTTTGGTGACTTTACTTTTGAAATTATGTGCTCAGGGACTGTTTTTGACAATTTTTTGAAACTTGGGGGACTGAAACTGCAATTTTTGCAAATTTGATATGTTTTTCATCTGATTTTGATATTTTTGAATTTAAAACACATAAAACACTGATTTGTGATATTTTGATCATTTTGATGTGTTTCTGAGTGTTTTCAGATGATTTTGCAGTTTATATAGTACAAAAATGATGAGTTTTTAGAGACTCATCAGCGAGTATATCTTGTGTGGCTTCATGTCGCTAATAAAATGGAAATGGGTCTTAACTTGTTTTTGGTTGTGTCAAATGGAATTGTTTGCGACTAAGTCATGTCACGGCTGAAATGACACCAAAGAGGGTCGTATGAAGTTTTAAAAGTGGTACGTGGGTTATGGGATTTTCGGTTCAAAGGGTTAAATAAGGTATTTTCGAGGGTGTTCGCGGGAATTATGGGTACGTTAATCGGCATATTGAAAGTGTTTCGGGGAAAATGAGTCATGGTTAGTCATTATATGTGTTTATATAGTTGTGTCGGTGAGTCGTTTGAACCGCGAGCGAGTGTGTTGGTTTAGCGATGGAGCTGTGATTCATGATGCGTTGAAAATGAATTCTACAAAAGAAAATACGAGTAGCATGATATGTTGCATGCTAAATACTTAAATACTTTCACTTTTAACCCTCATGTTTAAGTAATGTTTCATGCAAACCTTGATCTTCTATAAATTAACACTTTACACCTTATACTATAATAATAATATTAAAGAGTTTGTTATATTTAGTATTTGTCTCAATAAACCTTAAACTTTGATAAATTTCACTTTAGACCCCACATTATAATAAGTTATTATACTTAACTCTAAATTGACTAAATAATAATATGAACCCTAAAGTTAACTTACTAAAAATGGAAAGTTACTAAAAGTGGAAACCTGCTAAAAATGGTAAGCCGTCTAAAATGAGTAATCCGATCTTATTAAGCGTTACTTAATTCATATAGGTTCTGGACGGCGGGATTGATTCATCGTGTGACCTGACTTTCCTATTTTGCTTGCTTCGATTGAGGTACAGATATTCTATCCCTTTTCAGTAGGGATTTCTCATGACTTTTCTATCCTCGACTTTACTTTACTTATGATATTCCTTTGCTATGATTTCCTTATGCTATGATCCTTCTGATATGATTCCGACATAATCCTTTGATATGATTCTGTTCGCTATGATATTCGTTTGTTATGATTATGAACTTCTGATTATGAACCTTATGATTATGAACCATCTGATTATGAACCATCTGATTATGAACTTCTGATTATGAACTTATGTTATGGAAACCTGATATGAACCTTTTACTTCTGAACCTTTGATATGAACCCTTATGATATGATATGATTATGCTTTGACCCGTCAGTTTGATACCCGAGCCAAATATGTGTTCCTAGTCATGAAGGTAACATGACCGTGTCATTGATGCACCAATGGCATGACTCCAGTGTGTACGAGTGATGTTACACACCGTCCCCATTATGATATGATTATGAGCTCACTATATGTATATGATTTGGCCACTATGTTTCCGGGGGGCGTATGGATGCATCCTAGATATGATATGTTATTAGTGGATTTAATATGATATGATATGATTTATATGGTGAATGATGTCGTGTGCAATACGCGTCTTCACATTCCGGGAGCTAGCTACTCCATTTGTTACTAAGGTCTCCCCTCCTATTATGTATGGTATTCCGAGGTCACCCCTCCGAATACAATGGTTACTTGTGATATGATATGTTCCGGGCTTGTGGTAGATTTCTAACAACCCTTACACTATTGATATACCCATATTGTACCTTCTGTATTTCCCAACGCACCATATTCTATATTAATTGTTCATTACTTAGTATATGACTCACTCTATTACCAAGATTTATATATTCCATTGCTTTGATCTGTCACACTCTCATTTCGTTACTTCAGATTATCGTTCCATTCACGTACCGGGTTATTATGTGTTTATTTGATTTGTTTATGCTATTTATGTTTTATGTGACTACTGATTATCCTGCCATGATGTGATTAATATGCGGTTATCTGAGTTACCTGTTTTCATCCGATGATATGTGATCTCACTATTATGTGAACCTCTGAATTGTCTGGTGACCATGCCAATGTGTAATCGATAGTTTTGTCGGTTTATTATGTGTGCTTTGTTCGGTTAATCTCGTGGACTATGACTATCCCGTTGTATTCTTATCTGTTTATGGTTGACCTGCCATGTTTACATTCTGCCTATGCTACTGTTTGATTGGGTAAATGGTTCAACTTATGACGTCTGGCTTGTTAACTTGTTTAATTGCCATGCTATGTCCCTAGTTATAATGCTCTTACTGTATTCCTACTTGTTACGTGTGACTGCCATGTTTTGACTGCTGTTAAGTACTACCACTGTTATGATACTGGTTATGTTTTCAACTAATGGTTTTTGACCTATGTGATTGCCATGCTCACTTACTAATTAATTGCTTCCGCTTGCCGTTAGATTCCTGTTTGAATTGTATGTCTTCTGATTCCTGAATTGATTGTATGCTGTATATGTTGTGTGGATATGACGTCTGCTATGCTTGCTTATGTTTCAGTACTTGTATGCCTGGTTTGTATGTGCTTGTATGCTTGTCATGATGCTTTGCTTTGCTTCGTTCTCCTTGTTTTATGTGCTTTGGATATCTGTATAATTGTGTTCTGCAGGATCCTCATTGACTCATTGTCCTCATTTCGCTGCGACTTTGTTATCAGTTTCATTATTCCATTTCGCATTTATGATTTTATTTAGCTTTCATTTTGTTATATCTGTTCACTGGGCTTTTTAAACTCAGCCGCATTTCTTTTCCTGCGGCAGGTTTTAGGTTTGAAGATGGGCTTTGATGGGCTGAGAGTTGGATTATCTAAGTGGACCAACCATAGTTACCTTATTATCTTGGACTTATTTTGATGGGCTTTTGTTTTGGAGATTTTCTTTTCATTTTGGATATTGTATTTCCTTATCAGTCAACTGTTCATATGATTTGATACTTCATTTTAAGGTTTTCGTTTGCAAAGATTTTTATTGTATGTTCTGATATGAGACCAAAATGTGACACTTCTACCCTTGTCGGGTTGGGGTGTTACAATTATGGTATCAGAGCCAGGTTTCGTCTTGTTGACCTTAGGATTGACCTGTGAGGACTTGGGTAGACACTAGGCTTCCGTCTGTTCTGATCTCTTTTGATTCCTTTTGATTGACGTTCAGATTTGACTTCGATATTCTTTTGTCTCCACTGATTTGGCCTTTTTCTCTTCGCATTTGATTTTACTATTATAAATTCGCACATCCGTCTGCTGATCGTTAGGGGGAGAATATTCGTGGAGTTGAAGATAATGGTGCTGTCCCTGCGTTGCTGCAACAGTCACTGGGCTGAAGAGGTTCGTGAAGCAGAAGCCGCACCCGGCCGCCTTGTTGCTGGAGACATCAGGTTGCTGCTGGAGGAAGCTGGACGGATCAACCAAAGGCGCAAAAGACGGAGACAAGATTCAACCGGTGGCTGAGAAGGTTCATCTACTTCATATGATTTGGGCGCGACTTGTGTTACTCCGATTCGTTTGTCATGCGTTTTGATATCTTGCTATGTGATTTTAATCGGCATCACTTTTCTTTGATTTGTTCAGAACTCGGTTTGAATCGTGAAGTTTTATCGTTTGGCATTTTGTTAATATCTCATCTTTTATTTTGGTTGTCAGTAATGAGTCATGAGGAACCGTTTCGAGCAAGTTGATGGCCTTCTTTCATTGTGATATGGTAAGTTGTTTGATGTAGTTTGTGCTGTATGCATGTGAATCCGGTCTGCTTTGGTATGTTACTTGATATCGGTATGTAATATGTTTTGTGTGATATTGGTTATGTGGTGTGTCATGACCCGGGACAAAATATGATGACAATTAGAACTTCTTATGTGATGCAAGTATTATGACGCCTGATCAACGTGATAATACCGAGATCATATAATTTGAGCTTATTGAAATCATACGACGTCTTGAGAAATGCCTGGGGTAGGTACGTGAATGGACTATGACTTACATCCGTTATTTGTCGACCCTCATGTCCGTTTGGAATTCTGTACCTCTTTGCGAGATTCTCATCGACATCTGTTGCATATAAGTTTTGTACGCTTTGGAACTGAAATCATTATGATCCGTGTGAATAGGGATTGCTACGTCTGCCCTAAACGTGTACGTCTCCGTGTACCTTTGCGACTTCAATTTTCGAGGACGAAAATTTTCTTTTAGAGGGGAAGAGTTGTAAAACCCTAAAAATCTAAAGCGTGTGAAAAGACTATTTTGCCCCTCTATTTTAAAACTTACGAAATAAGTAAAATACTTCGAGCTCATTAAATACAGTTCTAACTTAACTTATAAATGATGATCAAACCAAATATACAAGATCAATAAAATAAAACTTATTAGATATACACATGGGCCGAACTTTTCCATAAAATACATTACATTCAACTTAACAAAAAACCCACTATATTGTATTTTGGGAAGGTCAATAATCTGTTGTGATCTTCCCTTGATTTCGGCTGATCTTTTCCCCATATACCTTCCATTTACTTCTCATTTGTAACTTATCATTTACTCATTCAAAATAACTGATAAAACCCTAACCCATCAAAGTGACGGCAAGACTTGTGTTCCCTCATTCCATTCGATCAAAGCAAGCAACAAGGAGTCTCGGTAACAAGATTCAAGGTGATAGTGATCGTGAGTTTGATTCGAAGGGTGGCTTTTGGTCGTGGGCTGTTTTGTTGTCGACTTGGTCATGATTCTTGGTCTTAGGCTTCTTGTTTCTCCCATTCGACCATACAAGGGTACGTAACAAATCTCATCTCAGTTCCTTCCTCGCTTTTATTTTGTTGATCATGTGGTTGTTCTCAGATTCGAATGCATGGCCTTTCAATATTAAAACATAAAATCATGAATTTCGCCACATAAAATAACAAATGATGGAGGCTTAAAAATCGGCTCTATACTTGCTGTTTTGGATTGGTTCGACATGCAATCGCGCGACGTAATCGTATCATTTATCTCATTCGATTTATTTTCCTTTTTTTTTCTTTGATTTGCTGTCATGGAGTCCTAACCAAAAGAATGCATGTTCATATGTTATAAACTTCAATAAGATTCATTAATAAATGATAACATTCAACCACACATTGGTCACATGAAATAGCAAATGAAATAGGCATATTTTCAACCCATGCATGTACCTATTATTTGAATCTGCCCAGCATATATACACACGACATTTACATGCTTCACTAAATAGTATCGAGCTAAAATGGAATTGTAGCAAGCGAGTATATCTTGTGTGGCTTCATGTCGCTAATAAAATGGAAATGGGTCTTAACTTGTTTTTGGTTGTGTCAAATGGAATTGTTTGCGACTAAGTCATGTCACGGCTGAAATGACACCAAAGAGGGTCGTATGAAGTTTTAAAAGTGGTACGTGGGTTATGGGATTTTCGGTTCAAAGGGTTAAATAAGGTGTTTTCGAGGGTGTTCGCGGGAATTATGGGTACGTTAATCGGCATATTGAAAGTGTTTCGGGGAAAATGAGTCAGGGTTAGTCATTATATGTGTTTATATAGTTGTGTCGGTGAGTCGTTTGAACCGCGAGCGAGTGTGTTGGTTTAGCGATGGAGCTGTGATTCATGATGCGTTGAAAATGAATTCTACAAAAGAAAATACGAGTAGCATGATATGTTGCATGCTAAATACTTAAATACTTTCACTTTTAACCCTCATGTTTAAGTAATGTTTCATGCAAACCTTGATCTTCTATAAATTAACACTTTACACCTTATACTATAATAATAATATTAAAGAGTTTGTTATATTTAGTATTTGTCTCAATAAACCTTAAACTTTGATAAATTTCACTTTAGACCCCACATTATAATAAGTTATTATACTTAACTCTAAATTGACTAAATAATAATATGAACCCTAAAGTTAACTTACTAAAAATGGAAAGTTACTAAAAGTGGAAACCTGCTAAAAATGGTAAGCCGTCTAAAATGAGTAATCCGATCTTATTAAGCGTTACTTAATTCATATAGGTTCTGGACGGCGGGATTGATTCATCGTGTGACCTGACTTTCCTATTTTGCTTGCTTCGATTGAGGTACAGATATTCAATCCCTTTTCAGTAGGGATTTCTCATGACTTTTCGATCCTCGACTTTACTTTACTTATGATATTCCTTTGCTATGATTTCCTTATGCTATGATCCTTCTGATATGATTCCGACATAATCCTTTGATATGATTCTTTCGCTATGATATTCGTTTGTTATGATTATGAACTTCTGATTATGAACCTTATGATTATGAACCATCTGATTATGAACCATCTGATTATGAACCTCTGATTATGAACTTATGTTATGGAAACCTGATATGAACCTTTTACTTCTGAACCTTTGATATGAACCCTTATGATATGATATGATTATGCTTTGACCCGTCAGTTTGATACCCGAGCCAAATATGTATTCCTTGTCATGAAGGTAACATGACCGTGTCATTGATGCACCAATGGCATGACTCCAGTGTGTACGAGTGATGTTACACACCGTCCCCATTATGATATGATTATGAGCTCACTATATGTATATGATTTGGCCACTATGTTTCCGGGGGGCGTATGGATGCATCCTAGATATGATATGTTATTAGTGGTTTTAATATGATATGATATGATTTATATGGTGAATGATGTCGTGTGCAATACGCGTCTTCACATTCCGGGAGCTAGCTACTCCATTTGTTACTGAGGTCTCCCCTCCTATTATGTATGGTATTCCTAGGTCACCCCTCCGAATACAATGGTTACTTATGATATGATATGTTCCGGGCTCGTGGTAGATTTCTGACAACCCTTACACTATTGATATACCCATATTGTACCTTCTGTATTTCCCAACGCACCTGATAACGCTCAAATTGTGCATGTTTTTAGTAGCGTTATCCGTGTTTTTATGTATGTTATTTGGTTATAATCATATGCTTTTGTTGCTTAATCGTATCAAAGTGCGTTTGCTAGTTCATTTGTAGCCAAGTACAGGAAAGTGGAGAAAAAGACGGAAAAAGAAGTAAAATACGAAGATTTCTCCATATATGAAGAATTCCCGACCAAAGCAAGACTTGTGGAGTATATTCGAGAAGATAAAGTCATCAAGTTAGTGGTCCAAAGACTCAAGAATAAAGTTCAAGAAGGAAAACGAGAAAGAAATGAAGAAAAGAAGCTTAATCGAAGATATATTGGAAGACTCGTTGTTCCCGACACACCTTCACCATTTTGGCCATAACTTTTGCATACGAACTCCGTTTGACCCCCCGTTCGCGGCCACGGAAAGCTAAGAGAAAGATCTACAACTTTCGTGTTTATGACTTTTTATGATTTTTGCTCCAATCGGTCGATCGAGACCCGTAACCGGATCCGGTTGGAGAATTGTCACGTACACCAACCGGACGGTTGGAGCTCAACCGGATCCGGTTGGAGGTCCTGTTTCAGCTATTTTTCCATCACTAAGGTTCCAAACTTGTTCCAAACGATTCTAGTCCCTTCCTTGGTGTATTCTAGGTCCTTCTAAACTCCTTGGAGGCCAAGTTGAGCATTAAACATCTCTTCTAGAGAGTTCAACACCACATAAACCTACTACTTTTGTATGTGTTTACTCAGGATAAATATGATGAGAGTTCGGGATCCCACAAATTACGAGTTGAACCGGAGGTTCCTCAAATCTTCCTGGATCTTATGTGGTTCCTTCCCTGATCTTAGCAAACCTTGTTCAAACCTTGGAATCACTACCTTTTTATCGACTTTGTCCTGGAGGTTGGCCTAGGCCAACTCGAGGTTGGCAGGCCAACCACATGCACTGTTAAGAGGTTGGCCTAGGCCAATGCCCAGAGCTAGCTGGCTAACCTCGTTTTTAGTATTTTTCAGTATTTGTGCTTTCAACATCTAGAAAGAGAATCGAAAGGCACCGGCGCTTGCCCCCCAGTTTGCCTCAAGCATACGTTTTCAATACCGGTTTTACCACTTCCACACAGCCCTTGTTGCTCAGAAGGTTATATAGAAGCTAATTCGAAGAAAAGAAGTA
>BPTQ01000008.1:278589387-278622973 GCA_019973895.1 Chrysanthemum seticuspe | reverse complement strand
GTTCGTGGAATGTTTGGTAGCTAGCAACATGGGTATTAGACTTGATTTCATTTTTATTTTAACACCAATTTCATAAACATTCCCATGCCTTATCCTTACCCTTCACCCGAAGCCTATCATTATAACCCGAATAAAAGCCCTCTTTAGATGTTTTTACTTGGTGCTCACGCCACGTCGGTGGAGTTTTGTTTCTTGTACAAGCTTATGGTAATAATCTAATCATGACTGAGCAATGAGTGTGATTTATCTTGTTACTCCACTAAAAATGAGTGATTGAGTGAATTATATTCCATTATTTTTCGTGAGGTGTTTTGAAATGTTAATCATGCAAGAAAATCATTGGATATTGTCAAACATCTTGATGTTTCACCTTTTTAAAGCATAATTGATGAATCCTCTCTCGTATTTATACTTGGTTGATTTGCATCACATTTTTCATAATCACGATCTTGTACCAGTGGATGTTTTTCCTAGATTTGCTTGAGGGCAAGCAAAGTTTAAGTGTGGGGGAATTTGATAACGCTCAAATTGTGCATGTTTTTAGTAGCGTTATCCGTGTTTTTATGTATGTTATTTGGTTATAATCATATGCTTTTGTTGCTTAATCGTATCAAAGTGCGCTTGCTAGTTCATTTGTAGCCAAGTACAGGAAAGTGGAGAAAAAGACGGAAAAAGAAGTAAAATACGAAGATTTCTCCATATATGAAGAATTCCCGACCAAAGCAAGACTTGTGGAGTATATTCGAGAAGATAAAGTCATCAAGTTAGTGGTCCAAAGACTCAAGAATAAAGTTCAAGAAGGAAAACGAGAAAGAAATGAAGAAAAGAAGCTTAATCGAAGATATATTGGAAGACTCGTTGTTCCCGACACACCTTCACCATTTTGGCCATAACTTTTGCATACGGACTCCGTTTGACCCCCCGTTCGCGGCCACGGAAAGCTAAGAGAAAGATCTACAACTTTCGTGTTTATGACTTTTTATGATTTTTGCTCCAACCGGTCGGTCGAGACCCGTAACCGGATCCGGTTGGAGAATTGTCACGTACACCAACCGGACGGTTGGAGCTCAACCGGATCCGGTTGGAGGTCCTGTTTCAGCTATTTTTCCATCACTAAGGTTCCAAACTTGTTCCAAACGATTCTAGTCCCTTCCTTGGTGTATTCTAGGTCCTTCTAAACTCCTTGGAGGCCAAGTTGAGCATTAAACACCCTAGGGCTTGAGAGTAGTATAAATAGGACTCATTTGTGTATGTTTTCATCATCCAAATACACCACAACTTGAGAGATCTTCTCTCACACCTATCTAACCACTACTACCACTCTCTTAAAGCCTAAATTCGTTCATAAAGTTCCAGGAAACTTTGGAGGTCCAAGAAGTCATCATTTGGAGGTCAAACCATCAAGAAGTCATCCTCAATCCTTTGGGAATCATTACTACACCATTTGTAATCTTATTCCAAGCATTGTAAGACCTTTAATCATGTTTTCTAATGTTCAAAGTTCTGAGTTTATGTTTATGTTTGCTATGAGTGGCTAGTTTCTTTATACACTTGCTTAAATGATGTTGATTATCATATGATTAGTAAGTGATTGTGTTAACATGTTTTAATTCAATTTCAAGTTGATTCTAAGATCCAATTGTGCTAAAGTTTCATAGTGACATTTGTTAATCAAGTTTGGCTAATTGATAATAATCGTTGGGGTCGAAAGAACTTCGTGTTATTCAACTAGTCATAATCATTTTGTCTATGGATGATTGTTTTTACCCATTATTCTTGATTATACAAAGGAACTAAGGTGTGGTTGTAATAGAAACGCTTTTTGATTATCAAATTGGATTGGTTGGAAACATCTAAATGGTCGTAAGATTAGTTGTTGAGAATCAATTGTAACCTTTTGTCTATGATCGGTTACCTTTTGTATTGACCATTTCTTAAGCAATTTGATGAACAAGTGGATGTTTTTGTGTTTAAGTTTATGAAAGTAGACTTATGAAACTTGAATTGATCTTGAATTGATTGGTTAAACTTAATGCTTGTTTTTATAAACTAAACTCTTGATCAAAGTTTGACTTGTAAGAACAATAGATTAGTACACCAACTAATTATCATAACCAACATGTTAAGAGGTTAACACAATCACATTAATCTATGATATGAAACTAGTTTAAGCAAGTGTAGTTTTTAATCATCTGAATTTCATTATATCTATTTGCTTTGTTATATGTTTTGGATAGACTCCGTTAATTCAAACTTGTGCTTAGATTCACTCAAATCCCTGCGAACGATCCCGACTTACCTTCATAATCTTGCTATAACGGACGAGTATACTTGCTCGTATGTGTTATTGGTAATATTGGTAATTCGCCTTTTATAAATTTAAAACTTGCACCAACCGGGCACATCAGCACCATATTCTATATTAATTGTTCATTACTCAGTATATGACTCACTCTATTACCAAGATTTATATATTCCATTGCTTTGATCTGTCACACTCTCATTTTGTTACTTCAGATTATCGTTCCATTCACGTACCGGGTTATTATGTGTTTATTTGATTTGTTTATGCTATTTATGTTTTATGTGACTACTGATTATCCTGCCATGATGTGATTAATATGCGGTTATCTGAGTTACCTGTTTTCATCTGATGATATGTGATCTCACTATTATGTGAACCTCTGAATTTTCTGGTGACCATGCCAATGTGTAATCGATAGTTTTGTCGGTTTATTATGTGTGCTTTGTTCGGTTAATCTCGTGGACTATGACTATCCCGTTGTATTCTTATCTGTTTATGGTTGACCTGCCATGTTTACATTCTGCCTATGCTACTGTTTGATTGGGTAAATGGTTCAACTTATGACGTCTGGCTTGTTAACTTGTTTAATTGCCCTGCTATGTCCCTAGTTATAATGCTCTTACTGTATTCCTACTTGTTACGTGTGACTGCCATGTTTTGACTGCTGTTAAGTACTACCACTGTTATGATACTGGTTATGTTTTCAACTAATGGTTTTTTACCTATGTGATTGCCATGCTCACTTACTAATTAATTGCTTCCGCTTGCCGTTAGATTCCTGTTTGAATTGTATGTCTTCTGATTCCTGAATTGATTGTATGCTGTATATGTTGTGTGGATATGACGTCTGCTATGCTTGCTTATGTTTCAGTACTTGTATGCCTGGTTTGTATGTGCTTGTATGCTTGTCATGATGCTTTGCTTTGCTTCGTTCTCCTTGTTTTATGTGCTTTGGATATCTGTATAATTGTGTTCTGCAGGATCCTCATTGACTCATTGTCCTCATTTCGCTGCGACTTTGTTATCAGTTTCATTATTCCATTTCGCATTTATGATTTTATTTAGCTTTCATTTTGTTATATCTGTTCACTGGGCTTTTTAAGCTCAGCCGCATTTCTTTTCCTGCGGCAGGTTTTAGGTTTGAAGATGGGCTTTGATGGGCTGAGAGTTGGATTATCTGAGTGGACCAACCATAGTTACCTTATTATCTTGGACTTATTTTGATGGGCTTTTGTTTTGGAGATTTTCTTTTCATTTTGGATATTGTATTTCCTTGTCAGTCAACTGTTCATATGATTTGATACTTCATTTTAAGGTTTTCGTTTGCAAAGATTTTTATTGTATGTTCTGATATGAGACCAAAATGTGACACTTCTACTCTTGTCGGGTTGGGGTGTTATAGACTCGGCTCGTTTACACCCCTACTCAAGAAGCATGACTGGTGTAAAGGAGTATCTGCACAAGTATGTAAAGGAACCTGGACCCAAGGTAGTATTTGGTGATAACTCATCATGTCCCACTGAAGGTTATGGTTCAGTAAACTGCAATGGAATAGTTTTCTCTAGAATAGCTTATGTCAATGGTCTCAAACACAATCTCATCAGTGTCAGTCAACTATGTGATGCTACGTATATTGTGCAATTCAATGACAAACAAGGTACCATTTTCAATGCCAATAAAGAAGTTGTTTTGATAGCTCCTAGAAGAGATTATGTTTATGTCTTAGACATGTCTACTCTTTCTCAAGATGGAACCTGTCTCTTTGCCAAAGCCACTGAAACTATCAACTGGCTGTGGCACAAGAGACTCTCTCACTTAAACTTCAAAAACATCAACAACCTGGAAAAACAAAACAAGGTCCTTGTCTTACCATCACTGGTTTTTGCAAAAGATAAAGCATGCTCAACCTGTGAGAAAGGCAAACACCAAAGAGCATCTTTCAAAACAAAACAAAATTTCTCAATCAAAAGCTGCCTTCACCTCCTGCATATGGATCTCTTTGGACCAGTCAGTCCTAGATCAATCCAGCATGAGGAGTATACTCTTGTAATTGTTGATGAGTTCTCAAGATACACTTGGGTATACTTTCTTTCCAAAAAGAGTCAAGCAACTGATACTATAATGTCATTCATCAGGAACATTGAAAACCAGAATGACATTACTGTAAAACAAATCAGAACTGACAATGGTACTGAGTTCAGAAATGATGAGCTTAAGAGTTTCTGTGATAAAAAGGGAATCTCCCAAAACTTTTCATCTCCCTACACCCCTGAACAAAATGGGGTGGCTGAAAGGAAAAATAGAACTCTCATTGAGGCTGCAAGAACCATGTTAAATGGCTCAGCTCTCTCAAAGCATTTCTGGACTGAAGCAGTCAAGACAGCCTGTTACACTCAAAACAGGTTAATCATTGTCAAAAGACTTAACAAAACCCCATATGAGATATTCAAAGGTATACTTCCTGACATCAGCTACTTTCATGTGTTTGGATGTCCTGTGTTTATTCATAACCACAAGGATCATCTAGGCAAGTTTGATGCTAAAGCTGATGATGGATACTTTCTCGGTTACTCACTAATCTCCAAAGCCTTCAGGGTATTTAACACAAGGCGACAACAAGTTGAGGAAACCTTTCATGTTACCTTTGATGAAAGTGTAGAAAGCATCAGGTTCACCAACACCTCAGTGGAGGAAATAGGAATTGATAACTCATCAAGATATCCTCCTGATGAGTATAACACTGAAATCAATTCCTCATACCAAGCTGATGCTGACATCTCATATTATGTCTTGCCACACAACCTGTCACAACCAACTGTCAGTGAATTCATTGATAATCAATCAGTCCTTGCTGGGATATGCAACACTGATCCAAATGATTAGGAACCTGTGATTCATGAAACCCAACCTGAACAAGACATCTCAACAGATGTTCTTAATGATTATGTGGCTCATGCACCAGAACTCACTCCTAAGTCTCTAGTGACCTCCTCAAGCTCAGATCTTAGACCAAAAAGTAAGTGGACAAAATCTCAGGACATTGAGCTTGTAAACATCATTGGTGAACCCACTGAGGGCATGCTCACTAGAAGCATGGCTGCTAAGTTAACTGCAGCTTCAGCCAATGAATGTCTATATGCTGATTACCTATCAGATATAGAACCCAAAAGTGTCACTGAGGCTCTAAAACACCCAAGCTGAGTTCAGGCCATGCAAGAAGAACTTAAATAGTTTGATAAAAACAAGGTCATGACCTTGATCAAATGTCCTCAGGATGTCATAGTCATAGGAATGAAGTGGGTTTTCAGAAACAAAACTGATGAAAACGGCACTGTCATTAAAAACAAATCCAGACTTGTAGCCAAAGGTTACAGTCAACAAGAAGGCATTGACTATGATGAGACATTTGCTCCTGTTGCAAGAATGGAAGCCATCAGGATCTTCCTTGCATTTGCTACCTACATGAACTTCAAAGTTTACCAGATGGATGTAAAAAGTGCATTCCTGAATGGTGAACTCAAGGAAGATGTGTATGTTCAGCAACCTCCTGGCTTTGAGAGTAGTGAATTCCCTAACTATGTCTGCAAGCTTGATAAAGCCCTTTATGGACTAAAACAAGCTTCCAGAGCATGGTATGAAACTCTCTCAGCCTTCCTGATTCAAAACAAGTTTGTCAGAGGAAAGATAGACAACACATTGTTTATCTATAGGACAAAACAAGATATGATACTAGTCCAAGTATATGTTGATGACATCATCTTTGGCTCAACAAACTACACTCTTTGCAAACAGTTTGAAAAACTGATGACAAAGAAGTTTGAAATGAGCATGATGGGTGAACTCACATATTTCCTTGGACTACAAATCAGGCAAACTGATAAAGGAATCTCTATCAGTTAAGAGAAATACACAAGAAATCTCTTGAAGAAATATGAGATATCTGACTGTGCCTAAGTGAAGACACCAATGGTCCCTCCTAACAACCTTGGACCTGATCTCACTGGCAAGTCAGTCAATCAAACCCATTTCAGAGGGATTGTTGGCTCACTGATGTATCTAACTGCTTCTTGACCAGACATACAATTCTCAGTCTGTCTAATTGCAAGATATCAGTCCAATCCCAAAGAATCCCACCTCACTGCAGCCAAAAGAATACTCAGGTACCTGAAGGGAACCCCAAGCCTTGGACTCTATTATCCAAAGTGCTCAGGATTTGATCTCAAAGAATACTCTGATTCTGATTATGCTGGCTGCAACATGGACAGAAAAAGTACCTCAGGGTCTTATCAATTTCTTGGAGGAAAACTGGTTTGTTGGAGTGCTAAAAAGCAACAATCAGTGGCTATGTCTTCAGCTGAAGCTGAGTATGTGGCTGCTGCAGGATGTTGTGCCAATGTTTTATGGATGAAAAGTCAACTCAGTGACTATGACATCCATTACAAAATGGTACCCATCTTCTGTGACAACACCAGTGCAATTGCAATCTCCAACAACCCCGTCCTTCATCAAAGGACCAAACACATTGATATCAGATATCACTTCACCAGGGACCACATAATGAAAGGAGACATAGAACTCCATTTCATCCCAACTGAATATCAACTGGCTGATATCTTCACCAAACCCTTGGATGAACCTACCTTCAGGAGACTGAAAGCTGAATTGGGAATGCTTGACATTGAAAGTCAGGCATCTGAAAACCAATCTCAGTAAGTTCTCTGAAATGGTTCCTCCTCCCTGAACAAAACCCACAAGACAACCTCTCACTGAATGAGTAAGACTCATTCAGGGACCCTGACTATAGATATTGAGCATTGAATGAGTAACTAAATGCACCAAGTATCAGTTACTTAAATGTCCTAGGTTGGTAACCTTACCAATTTAATAAAGGAACATATGTCTCTTTGTCTAACTGTCATCCATGTCAAGGGTCCCTCAAATACTTACCTCACCCCACTTGGCATTAAATGCCTCTCCTCACATGAAATATCCTAAGGATATTTTATTACTGCAAATTGCACTTTTACTGTGCACTGCAACTGTTTCCTTGAAAAATGGGATTTTACTGCGGGTAGTGGAGGGTGGCATTAAATGTGGAAATTTAAAACGTTTTCAAAAACTGACTTTACAAATCCACAAGTATGCACAAACTACCCCTCTAAACACACTATAAATACCCTCACAAAATCCCTATAACACACACAAAAGATTTCTGCTAACAAAACTCTGTCAAAATCTCTTTTCGAACCCAGAAATCTTTGTGTTATTCAAATCCTTTCTGAAAAATATTCTTTGTAAACCTTTACAAAAGTTTTTCATCACAACTTAAGAGATTCAAAACCTTTGATTGTTCTTGTCAAGAAATGTTTTTTCAAAACCCTAAAAACCTTTTAATGGAAATGGCAAGAACACAATCTCTTCAGTTTGCTTCACAATGGGTAGGTGATCTTAGCAATGTTGAATTTAAAACCAATAATGTCATAGGCAATTTTGAATATCCTCAAACTGTCCCAGCCTATAAGGACATTATGAAATTTTTGTATAACTGCCCACTGAAAACTGCCTTTGTTCTGTATCCCTCTATTCTGTACCAAAACCTCCTCAGCGAGTTTTGAGCTACAGCTAAGGCCTTTGACCCGACACCCTCTACTGATGAGAACAACCTTAGACCACTCAGGGAATATTTTATCAGGTTCAGTCTTAACGGGGGTCAACAATTCACCCTGGATTATAAAACATTTTGCACCTCAAGAGGGTTAGACTACAACAAGGGAGTTTATGTCGCCCATCCTGAACCCTCCACAGTGAAGGATGGGTTAAAACAAATTGTTTTAGATCCAACATTTTTGGACAAGACCCCAGTCACCAAGAGTTCATTTCCCGTGGCTTGGAGGATCCTATTCACTTTTGTGATTCAGGTCCTCGGCGGGAACCACTCATCCACTGAACAAGTAAACTCTATTCAGTTGATGATGGCATACTGCTTGATGAATGGGGTCACTGTCGACATCGGGGAGATCATTTACAGTGATCTCGTAACCAAGCTCCAGAGCAAAACTAGGACGAAATATGTTTCGTATCCTAGGTTTGTCTCTTCTTCTTTGCAAGTGTTACTGGGTTCAAATTATCCTCAGGAAGTAAAATTTGGTGCTTTACCTGGCATCCTGAGCCAATCAAATTTTCAAAAGGACCCATCCCTTGTCACAAATATTGAATTGACGGCCCATATGGTTGTTGTAAACAACCAGAGGGAATCAGTGTCTCCTAACCCTGCTCCTAAAAAGAGAAAGGGGAAGTCTCAGACTGGGACTAAGACCAAACCCAAGTCTCAGGGCCCTGAGGCTTCTGGAGCACTGGCCAAAAGGCAAAGAAGACCTAAGACTGATCTGACACCCACTGAAGGCCAATCATCATCTACCCCGGTGACAACGAAGGACACTGATAAATCACAATCAGTGCCCTTGGTCCCAACTACTACTCCTCAAGATCCAGAGGGAAACAAACAACCTGCTAGTAGGGGAGCGCCTTCCACATTGCCCAGTGATGACATTAGCAAATCAAAGCCTTTGTCTGAGGGCACACTGAATGATCCCAAAGACTCAGAGGGAACCAAACAACCCGCTGATAGGGATATCACCTTCACTGACTCTGCTAAAGGCACTGGGAAAAACCCACCAGTGTCTCAGGGGTCTCAGGGGGACAAAGACTCGGAGGGACAGGAACAACCCGCTGATATGGAACCCAAAACCAATCCTGACTCCAGAGAAGGCACTGGGAAACTCCCACCAGTGTTTGAGGGGTCAACGGGGGACAAAGACTCAGAGGGAAATATACCACCCGCTAATATGGAACCCATCACCAACCCCTTGTTAACTGTTGCTGATGTTACTGGGATACTTTTCTCTGATGATGAACCTGCTGAAAGTGAAGATGTTATTTTATCAGCAGGGGAAGAAGTGGACGCTGAGGTTCAATCTGAACAAGAACCTCAGCCTGATCCACATGAGCATACTGAATCACCATTCCAGCCTGACAATGATGACTCCTCTTCCTCCACTGATGAATTCAAAAGATTTGATAATGTTCTTCCACTCACCGAGAGGCAGCTTGTTCAGTGGATCACCAAAGCTTCAAGGAAGCTATACTCCGGGGTCACTGAAACATTGTGGGAACAACACACTGAGGCTGGTGCCAGTTATGCAGATCTGAAAGCTGAGGTACAAGCTTTTGATGAAAACGTTCATGAGCACATGGATCTGATGTATGACACTCTTCACAGACTGGATGACAACTTGGCTAACTTTCTCAGGCACCTTCAGGGTGTAGGCACTAAGATAGATGAAATCAGGGAATTCGTCAAAGAAGACCCATCGCTCAACTCTAAAGTGCTGAAGGCTACTGAGGCCAACTTGAAACAATCCTCCAGCCTCACTGAACTGATCGAAATGCTCAAATCTGCAAATGTTCAGGGTCTTCAATCTTCAGTCCAGTCTCTTCAAGCTACATTGGGCTCTGTGAATACTCAGGTGGCAACTTTGGCTCAAGCATCTTCTTCCTTGGACTGGAATCTCGGGCCCAGAATGACTGCTTTGGAAGTATCTCAGACAAATTTGGAAACAAAAGTCACTGGTATTCAAACAGATACTTCAGATATCAAGGCAATGATCACTGAAATTTATTAGGCTTTCAAGGGTCAAGCAGCTCCGTCCCCCTCAGCACCCACACCAACTCTTGCCCTCACTGACGCTCCGACAACAGTTGAGGGGGAGAATACTGCTGAAGAAACTCCTCTTCACACTAAGGGGGAGCCAACACCACCAGTATCTGAAGCTCCAATATCATCATCACCACCAGTCCCAGCTGTACCTATTTCATCAATCCCACCACCAACATCAACAACAACAACAATGACAGTGATCACACCAATAACAACAACGACACCGCCCCTGGTAGCATCTTCTTCTTCAGGCCAGGACAAATGAAAAGGCATAATGACGACACCACCTGAGCCTGAGAAGATTCCCTTTAAGATCGGCAACACTAAGTACCTGATCACACCACAACAGCTAAGTTCATAACTTGCTAAGGAGGAAAGGAGAAAGAAACTTGCTGAAGAGGAAAGAAAGAGCATAGAAGCACTAGTACAAGTAGTTGCTGAGGAAGCTGAAAACATTGGAATAGATGCTAAGAAGATTGAAAAGGGTCAGGCAGGACAGAAGTTCAAGGACGCTCAGGCAGCAAAAATGGCTGAAATGAAAAAGCAGTTGGAAGAAAAGAACAAAAGAACTGCAGCCATCAGGAAAGCAAGAATTGACCATTATAATTGGACAATGACAAACAGAAGACTGCCTGAGAAGATCACTGATGTCAAAATCATTCCCAGGTCTAAACCACTAGCAATGAACGTCTACAGGGGGGATGATAAAAGACATTTCAAGGTTCATGATCCCCTAAAATTAACTGACTTTGGGATCACTGAACTCGATGAACTCGGTCCAATAATTCAAAAGAAGCAAAATGCGGTGGTTAAGGAGCTGATGAAGATGCTCAGTAAAAGGTATGAAAGACCGAGGGATGCACCAGCACAACTGGGGGTTCAGCCTGCCTTAACTGCACCTCAAGGATCTCAACCACATTCATCCACTGGCAAAAGGAAAAGAGTTGAGTTCCAACCTGAGATCAAAGTGCCTGGACTAGATGTAACAGGGAGCTGCCTGAAGGTGTAAAGTTCGTGAACTGTCTGGTGATTGAAAAGCCTGAAAGAGGGCTATTCCACATTGATGTCTATGGAAACCCAGCATTTCAAAGATGGAGTGACATTGATCAGGCAGGTGTGGCTGCAATGCTAAGCTACATACCAGTGGCCTCTCAAATTCAGACTCCTGCAAACGTCAGGTTCTGTGCTGACCTAAACGCCAAGATAAGAGAGCACCCTGACAGAGAAACACTCATCACCAAGAAAGTAAAGCTTGAAGCACTGGGGATCCATTTTGACTGATATCAATTTCATTATCTTTTGTACTAGTGATAGGAACCTTGTAATTTGATCATTAAACGATGTATGTTTTGTTAAAATATTCAGTGTTCCTTATTGTATTCATTAGTACATTCAGTGTAAGAAGAAGCCATTTGCTCACTTACACTAATCAAACACTTAGGCTATTTGTATATCCAAATAGGGGGAGACCGTTGGGTTCAGTAAATACCCAAACCCCTTAATCTAGGATTCGAATAGAAAATAACCTAAGTGCTTAATCCGTTAAACACTAACAGGTCACTGAGTGCATAGTCTCTCAGTGAGCCATCTTCAGGATGCTCAGTAAGAGACATAGAAGAAGTCTCTCCACTCAGTAAGGCGGAACTTAAAGGGTGAAGACTGAGTCAAGAAGAAAATGGTGGATTCAGTAAGTGATGACAATAACTTACTGAATCCCTCAAACTTCTCTCCAACTACAAACACTGAAGACAAACTGAAACCGAAGACTGAAGACTATGAAGACTGAAGAATGGGCGGGACAAAACGGTTATGCTTGAAGCGATAAAGACGGAGTACTTATCTTCAAGAAGTCAACCTTCCCTAAAAGGCTCAGCATCAGTACTGACATGAAGAAAGTGACTTGGTCCCTTTACCTAATATAGTCTTTGTAAACAGAGACAAAATACATCAGTATTTTGTCTTCTGCAAAATTGTCAGTTTGTCACTTAGGAAAGAGTTAAAACTCATACTTGTATAAATAGCATAAGAGATGGAGTGAAAGGTTAAGCTTGTGAATTATAAAAATACACATACACGCAAGCCATCTTTCACTCCTCCAAATACAACTTAATCCCTGAGATAGCTCTGTGGGTACTTGTAGTTGTGCTCAGACTTAGCCTGAGCTTAGAGAGGAGTTGCAAACACTTTGTCATTTCAATCCCTAGTATTGTTCCGCAAGTACTAGGGTAACGTATTCTTCTGATTCATTTCTAATAAGAATATGACGTTGAAAATTACTCTTGTGTTTTATTTATATCTTTTCAGTCATTGATTCACTATTAGTTGTGTTTACTTTACTTAAACTGTTTTATACAATAGTGAATAGGGAACAACAGTTGGTAAGAAGAGGGGTGAAGAGAAATGAAGAAATGGCTCTCTATTTATAGGCAAAAACTTGCCACTGTAGCACGGATCCCACGGATCCCTCCCTTAAGGGATCCGTCTAGTGTAACTTCAGGGATCCGTGGGACGCTCCTCTTTGCCCATGGGTTTTTTGGTTATGGGTCATGGGTCATGGGTTATGGGTCATGTATCTAATAGATGCAATGCATCTAGTCAAATGGATATGGTTCAATACCATGGGTTATGGATATGCTCCATGGGTTGTGGTTTTTACCCATCCTAATAAACTATTACAACAAATGATTTACTACAACAATTTGTATTAAATGACTATATGTAAATGCTTTACAAAAATAACATGTATTCTTATTATTTTACTTAAGATAACATTATATTTGTTATCAACAAAACACAAAGAGATCGCTAAATATTAATAAACGTTTTTACGGTTTATTTGTATTAATAATCTCCCCCTTTTTGTCGAAACAAAAAGTTACCCGAACGAAGAGATAAAATGTGGAAAAATGGTCCACGTATTTCTAACTCTCCCTTGACGGTATCTCCCCCTTGAATGGGGCGTCAAGCGAGAAAAATACAAACAAATCCTACAAAGAAAAAAGTTAGTAGTAATATGCATAAATAATCTTGTGATTGACGAGAATCAAGATTGGGATCCAAGGTATGTAAACAAGGCCTTGTAATAAAACAACAAAGTGTAGTGGTATTTATGCCACATACAAGCATGTAAAAGTAAGAACAAGACTTGTTCTAAAAAAAATGACTCAAAAGGAAAATACTAAAAGTAAAAAATGATTCCTTCCATGCTTGCATAAGGTTATGGATGGAAGTTTTGGTGAGTAATGATGTTGATGCGATCAAGGATGAGGTTAAGTATGACTCACATTTCTTCCCTAATCTCTATTGCAATATCCCTAGTGGATTGGCAATGTTCACAATGTAAGTGATGTGGATAATGAGTGCGGAAGTTTTCCGGGTGACTTTGATTTGTGAGATGCGGAAGTTGTGGTGGAAGAGTTGGAAAATACGGATCAAAGTCCGGAATGTTTGGAAGTGGTGGTGGAAAAGAACCTAGATGTTCTTGTAACACAATGGGAGCTAAAGGTGGTGAGGTTGCAAGGTCTTTGAAAATTGTGTTTGGAGAAGTGGGAGGTGTCAAAAAGACTAGTTCTTTTTGCTTTGTTTGTTGAGATCTTGTTAGAGTCTTAAGGAGTTCCAAAAGAGTGGCCTTAGGTGGTGATGTGATGGGTGATGAAGTTGGTGTACTTGTTGGTGATGAAGGAGGTGCTATAATGGAAGCATCTTGTGGTGAATGAGTTGTTGGTGATGAATCATTTGATGATAGTTTTGCTAAGCAACAAGGCCGGATGCTAATCCGTGCGGTTTTTCTAGATTTGGGTGGTGGTACTTTGGAAGGTGGGAGGACAAAGTTTTGGATTTCTTGAAAGGGGTTGTTTGTACTAGGTGATTCATCTATGTTGGAAGATCTTTTGGGTGACATGATGATGTTTGTTTGTGAGGTTGAGAGAGATGAATATGCAAGCATTTTGGGAATCCTATTTATAGAAAAATAATGCATTGTAATGAATGCTTGACCCAAAATGTGGATTAAAATCTAATGATTAGTTATGAATTTAAGGCATGTGATCATGAGAACACAAACATTAAATAGCATACTCCAAAAAAAATGATGAAAATATTGAAGTTTTCATCCAAAGTGAGAAAAATAGAAGATAAAATTAGCTTCTATCTCACGGATCCCACGGATCCTTCCCTTGAGGGATCCGTCGAGCATTAAGGTTGGGATCCGTGGTACAGGTGATTCAGGAAGCTCAAAATTTTCCTTATGGAAACATTTGTGCCTAGTGTGTGCCTATATGCAAACCATTTGGAGTTGCGGTTATCTTGACTCCTAAAAAGAAAGGAAAAATAAACTAGAAGTGAAAAAGCACATTATTATGTGAGATAACCCGAGTGCTCCTAATTTATTGTTGCTTAAATGAATATACCCGAAAACACATATTAGTTATGTGTCCTCTTTAGCATTCAAAAGACATGAGATGCAATGAAAAGGGGTTTTTACTTTGTATTAATAATGAAAAAGCGATTTGTCCTAGACGTGAGAAATGGCTTTTATGAAAGTGATACAGGAAGAGGTATCCTTTTAGAAAACGCTTTGAAAAGAGATTTCTTTGTGTGAATAAAACATTTATTCCAAAAAAATATATGCAATTACGTGTTTGCAAGAGGTACTTGCCTTGAAAAATAAGAGAAGACTATGAAAGTACGAGTTATAAGTAAAAACTTATCTTGGGTTTTGAAAATTCCCGTATTGCTTGTGAGTTGTGCGTGAAATAGATATCCTAAACTTAGAAAGGAGAAGGCTAGTGTTTACATACCTTGTAGAGTTTAAAAGCTAATTACGACGATTGTTCCATGAGATCAAGATCAAGACGAAGTAGGTTGAATTGTTCCCGCTTCAACGGTTTGGTGAGGACGTCGGCTATGTTGTCTTCGGACGCTACCTTCTCAATAGAGATGTTCCCCTTTTGAACATTATCTCTTAAGAAGTGATGATAAATCTCTATATGCTTGGTACGAGAATGCAATACCGGATTCTTGCTTAAGTCGATGGCACCTTTGTTGTCACATAGAATGGCTATGTCACTTAGATGAATGTCGTAGTCAACTAACGCTTGTTTCATCCATAGTGCTTGTTGGCATGCTTTGCCGGCGGAGACATATTCGGCTTCGGTTGTTGATATGGCCAATGCCGTTTGCTTCTTTGTGAACCAAGATGTTAAACAACATCCCATAAAAGTACATACCCCACTTGTATTTTTTCGGTCAACATAATCACCTGCATGGTCAGAATCTGCATATACAATTGTTTCTACTCCCGTACCCTTAGGATACCACAATCCTAATTGAGTTGTACCCTTAATGTATCTAAATATCCTTTTGACGGCTTCTAGATGTGATGTTTTAGGATCTTCTTGAAACCTAGCACATAGACAAACACTAAACATGATATCCGGCCGACTAGCCGTGAGGTAGAGAAGACTACCAATCATGCCACGATATTTTGTGTTATCAACGGATTCACCATCTTCTTCCTTTGTGAGTTTAGTGTCGGATGACATTGGTTTCCTAATTGGTTTTGACTCTTCTAAACCGAATTTCTTTAACATCTCCTTAATATATTTAGATTGATTAAAGAAGATACCATCTTCTACTTGTTTGATTTGTAGACCAAGAAAGAAACTAAGTTCTCCCATCATACTCATCTCGAACTCGTCATGCATGATTTTAGAGAAATCATCACACATGTCTTGACAAGTAGATCCGAATATAATATCATCTACATATATTTGAACAATGATTCTATGTGACTCTCTTTTCTTAGTAAAAAGTGTGTTATCAACTAGCCCTATGGTGTAGTTGTGTTTGATTAGAAACGACTTGAGTCTATCATACCAAGCTTTTGGAGCTTTTTTAAGACCGTAAAGGGCTTTCTTTAGCTTATACACATGTTTAGGGTTTTCAAAATCGATGAAGCCCGGAGGTTGAGCTACATATACTTCTTCATTAATAAAACCATTTAGAAAAGCACTTTTGACATCCATTTGATAATGCTTACGATCATTAGCACAAGCATAAGCAAGAAGTATTCTTATAGACTCTAATCTAGCCACAGGGGCATAGGTCTCATCAAAGTCTATTCCTTCTTGTTGATTATACCCTTGGGCAACGAGTCTAGCTTTGTTTCTAGACACTATACCGTTTGCATCTAACTTGTTTTTATATACCCATTTGGTTCCTATTATGGTTTGATTACTAGGTGGGGGGACGAGTGTCCAAACATCGTTAGAAACAAATTGATTTAACTCTTCTTGCATAGCCATTACCCAACTTTCATCTTTTATGGCTTTTTGTGTATTCTTAGGTTCTATGGTTGAGACAAAACAAAATAAGCTACTTTGGTTTTGAACTTGAGACCTTAAGGTTCTTTCGTTTAGCTTTCCCATGACCTTATCTACGGGGTAATCTTTGGACTCTTTAATATTTATGATTTCATCAGTTAAAGGTTCTTCTTCTTCGTTTGTCTTTTTCTTTATTACAATAGCTTCACTTTTGACAATCTCATCATCGACAAGAGGTGGAGTAGATTTGGGTGGAATTTCATCAAATTTTATATTTAATGACTCTTCAACCTTCATTGTTTCTTTATTTAATATGACGTAAGCTTTGCTATTAGGAGAGTAACCTAAAAAGATACCTTCGGTTGATTTAGGATCAAATTTTGTAAGGTAATCTTTAGTGTTAAGTAGAAAACATTTGCTACCAAAGACTCTAAAGTGATCTAACGTAGGCTTTTTGCCTCGAAGTAACTCGTATGGAGTTTTTCCTAAAAGTGGTCTAATTAAGACTCGATTAAGTATGTATGTTGAGGTATCAATGACATTGCACCAAAACTTTTGAGGTATGGATTTCTCATTTAGCATGGTGCGACTCATTTCTTGTAGGGTTCTATTCTTTCTTTCAACTATCCCATTCGATTGTGGAGTGCGAGGAGCCGAGAAGTTGTGAGTAATACCATTAGCGTCACAAAAGGCTCCAAATTGCACTTCATTATCGAATTCCCTACCATGATCCGTTCTAATAGACACTATAGGACTTCCTAGTTGTCTTTGGATTTTCTTACTTAATATTTCAAAGTAATTGAACGTTTCAGTTTTGTTCTTTAAAAATTTAGTCCATGTGTACCTAGAGTAATCATCCACTATAACCAAAGTGTAGTAGTTGCCTCCATAACTTTGGATAGCGGATGGACCAAATAAATCCATATGTAGTAACTCTAGATACTTAGTTGTAGACACCATGTTTTTAGCTTTGTGACTAGAATGGACTAGTTTTCCTACGTTACAAGCATCATAAAAGTGATGTTCATATTTTAATTTAGGTAGATCTCTTACTAGATCTTTGGATGATAGCGATTGAAGAAGTCGCATATTGGCATGACCCAATCTTCGATGCCACAAGGTCGAATTATCATCCATAGAAGTAAGACAAAGTTTGTCTTTAGGTTCATTACCAATTTTAATGACATAGACTCCATGTTTCCTAATTCCTCTACCTATGGTGATACCGTTTTTTAATATCTTACTCCCAGTTTCATTAAAAAGTACGTTTCACTTTTTATCACATATTTGTCCTATACTTAAGAGGTTAAAGTTTAGGTTTTCTACGTGACACACATCGTTAATGGTTAGAGATTTGTTAGAAATCGTACCTTTACCGATGATTTTGCTTTTGCTATTTCCAAATACCACATTTCCTCCATTGAAGGATTCATATGTGGAGAATAAATCTTTATTGCCGATCATGTTCCTCGTGCACCCGCTATCCTTGATCCACTCATCCAGATCTAGGTCGACCTTTAAGCACACCTAAGAAAACAATTAACTCAAAAGTTTGGTCCCCATTTGTTCATGGGTCCATTAGTGTTAAACATTCCATTCATGTTAGACATGTATGGATAAGATGAATATGCGTTCCAAGGTGCAAAGTTTTGAAATGGAAAGCCATTTTACATATTTGGATTCCATCCCATTTGATGGTTACTTCTCATATAAACATTATTAGGTCTCCTAGATGTGTTCGGTTTTGAAAATGATGGACCTTTGTTTCTTATAAAGCTTTGATTATATCTTGGAGGTGGTTGTCTAATGGTAACATAAGTTGGATTTTTCTTATTAACAATAACAAAATCAGTTCTAGAAGAAGAGGCTATGTTATTACCACTGTTTGCTTTAGTAGACCCACGGATCCCTGGCTGTACACTAGCCGGTTCCCTTTTTGTGGGATCCGTGGGATCCGCCACAACAATGGTTTGTTTTTCTAGTGCTTTTACGAATTGTGTTTCTTTGTTTTCACTAGTTGACGCATTAAGTTCCTGAAAACCTAGACCTTTTTGGTTGTTTCCTGTTTTAACACTATCAAATATCATATCTAAGGTATTAGTGTTCTTTCTAGCAATCTTAAAGTCTAGATGATCAACTAGTGTTTGAAGTTGAACGCAAAGTTCACATTCGCCACTTGCTATCTTCCCCTTTTCTAGACGTTTTAATTTTGCCTTTAACTCTATGACTTCCATTTCTAAACGTTGGTTTTGATTTTTCAAAAACTTGTTTTTGTTGATTACTTTTAAACTAAATTTGCAAAGTTTATCATATTCTTTACGCAATGAGTCATCACCTAATGATGAGCTACTATAGTATTCGTGACATACCTCATCATTTGCCATGAGACAAATTTCTTCATCCTCCTCCTCGCTCATTCCCCACGAACCGCTCACGAATGCCTTTTGATCATCGCGTTTGGGACACTTACTAATAAAGTGGTTTGGGTCCCCACATTTAAAGCAAGCGCGATCCTCCCTTGGCTTCTCGTCCTCTTTGCTTTTCCGGAATCCTTTCTTGTCGTCATATGGTTGTTTGACGTATCTTCCGTTCCTTCTAAAGAACTTTTTGAAGTCCCTTACCGCCAGGGCATACTCCTCGTCATCACTATCCGAAGAGGATTCCTCTTCATCGCTTGAGACTTTCTTGGCTTTAAGGGCAAGAGATTTGTGCTTCTCTTTCACTTTTGAGGCTTCAGAATCTTTAGCAAGGACAAGCTCATAGACCTTTAAGTTACCTATGAGTTCATCAAGGGTGACTGTTGTCAAATCTTTTGATTCTTCGATTTCCGTCACCTTAGATCTCCACTTGGATGGAAGTGCCCTTAGATATTTCCTAACATGGTTACGGCTAGAGAAAGATTCATCAAGTGCTTGTAAAGATGTAATTATAGTATTAAAGTTAGCAAAAGAATGATCTATAGTTTCCTCATCCGATATTGAAAATTGTTCATTGTTGAACAAATAAATCTATTTTATTGTTTTTCACTTGTTGATTACCTTGATGAGTTACAACTAAAGAATTTCAAATTTCTTTAGAGGTTTTAATCATGGAGATTCTTTCGAATTCCTTTTTGGGTAAAGCATTATATAAAACCATTTTAGCTTCACTATTTTTGGAAAGCTTTTTCTTAATTTCATTGGTGAGTTTATCATGAGGTATGTTAACTAAAATTACATTTTCATCTTTTGCAGTGGCTTCAAAATCGCCTTCAACAATGATGTACCAAAGATCAATATCTTTAGACTTCACATACGTTTCAAATCTATTTTTCCAATATATAAAACCATTAGTTTCAAGTAGTGGAGGTCGTTGCATGGATTTCCCTTCCTTGTAATTTTCAGAACCCATAGTGATCGAAAAGTTTTTAAAATACGGTTTACCTTAAAACTTAGCTCTTGATGCCAATTGTGGAAAACTAGAAGGGGGGTTGAATAGTTTTGCCGATTTTAAGTTAGTTTCTAAAAACTTTAGATTCGATGTTATGTGAAATCGTATGGATGAAGATAAAGTATAGATCTAAGAGTAATGCAAGTAAATAAAGTAAAGTAAGGGATAGAAATGACACAACCGATTTATAGTGGTTCGGCTACAAGGACACCTTCCTTGCCCTACTCCACTCCCCGAGTCACCTACTCGAGAGTTCAAGCACTATGTCAACAAACTCCTTCAACTTGGCGGAGAAGCCTTCACAACGTTGCTTACACCTTTTTCCAGTACAAAGCTAAATACAGAGTCCGTAACACGGAGGACCAAACCAACACGACTATTACACAACAAATATGTGAAATATCAAGTACAAGATCTTTGCTATAGAAATCTTGTGGAGGAACAAATCAATCAAGGACCCCTTGCTTGGATGACTTGTAGAAAGCTCGTGATCTCGCCTTAGAGAAGGACCTATATGAGAATCACAATAGAAAGAAGAACAACTCTCTAGATCAAGTGATCTTTTGTTAGAAGAGTGTAAGAATATATGAGAGAGTTAGTAATAAGAGGGGTGAAGAGAAATAAAGAAATGACTCTCTATTTATAGGCAAAAACTTGCCACTGTAGCACGGATCCCTCCCTTAAGGGATCCGTCTAGTGTAACTTCAGGGATCCGTGGGACGCTCCTCTTTGCCCATGGGTTTTTTGGTTATGGGTCATGGGTCATGGGTTGGTCCATGGGTATTTCATTAGATACAATGTATCTAATAGATGCATAGCATCTAGTCAAATGGATATGGGTCAATACCATGGTTTATGGATATGCTCCATGGGTTGTGGTTTTTACCCATCCTAATAAACTATTACAACAAATGATTTACTACAACAATTTGTATTAAATGACTATATGTAAATGCTTTACAAAAATAACATGTATTCTTATTATTTTACTTAAGATAACATTATATTTGTTATCAACAAAACACAAAGAGATCGCTAAATATTAATAAACGTTTTTACGGTTTATTTGTATTAACACAATTGTTTAGACAACAAACTTGTTTTGCTTAAAATAGTAATTGCACATATATTTCTAGTGTATATATTCATTAATCTTCGAAAATTATAACGAAAAAATAATGATATACATGTAATCTCTAAATTCATAAGAAACCAAAAACATAAATAGTATACACAAAATTTGATATCAAATTAAATACAATGCAAATACAAAATGTATCTTGTTACATATAGATGTGTACGTCATTCAAAAACATGTGTGCACTCTTCCAAAAACATACATGCATTCTTCCAAAAATATGCGTGCATGCTTCACTTTCTTATCAAATTCATTAAAACATATGAGCACCCTTCAAAGACACATGTGCGCTCTTTATATTCGTCACGGTCTCCATCTTTATCAAACATAATCAATATTTGAAACTACAAAATAATTGTTATTTTTTATCAGAAACAACTAGCAACACATATTCATATATATCAGCTTCAAAACATATATGCACACAATTTCATTGATTTTATACCACCATAAAACACATGTGCACCGTTTCACTAAGGTTAAAAGAGCAAATTTACCACTAAAAATACACCAAAAAAATTGATTTGCCACTTATTTTTTCAATCACCTTTATTTGTCATTAAACTATGTATTAAGCATGTATTAGCCACTCAACATTGTTGAATATCTAGTTTTGGCAGTAACAAAACGAATATTCTGTTAGTTTCCAAGAATATTTCGTTAAATCTTGCAACATGAAATTTGGTGTGAATAATTTTGCTTAAAAGAGTATATTAGATGTTAAAGACATATAAAAAAATTAATAAATTTGCCATCAAATGGATCAAAGGTCACTTCTTATTGACAAAAAATATGTCTCAGGATCTAAATATCCAAATCTATGAAGTGAGTTAAAAAATTGACTTTGTACAAATAATTCCTTAACACTACCAAACAGATCCAAAACCCAACAAAAAAAATAAGTCATATCCAAAGAAAATCAAACAAAAGAAAACAATAAAGATCATCTAATGATTCACGATGATCGGAAACTGAAATCGATTTATTTTTTTAAAAAAAAAACCAAAATTACTAACTTGTTTATACAGATCGTAACACGAACCTTTTAAAAATCAAAAATGTATTAGTCAATATTACCTTTTGATTCTTCATGCTTGGTTATGGCGTCGGTTAATTTTTCCGGCTTGGTCCACATCCATTACAAAACCTTTGATACAAACCATCATCCATGCGTGTCGTCTCCTCTACCACAACCACCACACAGTTTTGTTGATATAAAAGAGAGATCAATTATGGATCCCAATATAGATACAAAATGGATATTGTTACTTTTTGTTTAAAGGAAAAGATCAGATCTTGTTTGTTTCGTTCATGATGGTTGATAAAAAGAGGAGATGGGTGGTAGATCTATGGTTTTAGTGTTCTGGGAAAGAAAGTTAGGAGGGTGGTTAGGTTTTGAGTAACAGAGATGACTTTACCCCTATAATATTGGATCTAAAAAATATAAAATGACCGGTATTTTGTTTTAAGGGATTAATGTGATTTGTGAAAGGTCCATAATACCCTTTCAGCATTTTATTTAATTAAAAAAGAAACCTTTATCTTTTGTTTAATTGCAATTTTGGCACTTTTAATCTTAACCTTTGATCAAACTCATCTAATGGCCCAGATTCATTTTAAGAGTACTGTAAAGTACTGTATATAATATTGGTACTGCATAGAATTCAACAATATATATATATATATATATATATATATATATATATATATATATATATATATATATATATATATATATATATATATATATATATATATTGTTAATACAAATAAGCCGCAAAAACGTTTATTTATATTTTACGATCTTCTAATGTTTTGTCGATAACAAGGTTGCAAAAATCGTGAATCGGTAGTCGGGCGGTCGACCACCTTGTAGCTTGTAATCGGTCTAGACGGGATTAATCGGTGATTAATCGGATTGACATTTTTGGCAAGTCTTGGGTATTTCCAGCGAGTTTTGGGTATTCCCGACAAGATTTTCCTTAAAAAAACTTTTTTAAGAGATATAACAGCGACTATAAGTGATTACATTTGTTCAAGGTTGCAAAAATCGTGAATCGGTAATTAATCGAGTTTGCATTTTTGGCAAGATTTGGGTAGTCTGGCGAGTTTTGGGTATTACCAGCAAGAATTTCCTTAAAAAAACATATTGTAATAAATATAAACATCGACTATAAATGATTATAGCAAATTGATGGCGAGTTTTGGGTATTTCCGACAAGATTTGCAAGTTTTCGGCAAGCTTGACAGTCGTTGACCGCCATTGACCGATTTACACAAATCAGCAAGGTTGGTGACCCAGTAGCGTTTAGGCGGCGATTAATCGGCCTTGTAGACCTTTTTCTGCAACACTGGTCGATAACAAACGTAAAATCATTTTAACGAAACAAATAAAATACGTAAATAGTTTGAGCCAATAGTTTTCTAACACACTTACGTTTTCACATCAAACACTAAAACATGTATAAGAGATTTTATGATTTAGTAATACATATGTACAACAACTATTGTTTGCATATTGGGCAAATATATACATAACTAGTATTTATTATATAATGGGTAAATAACTACAACCCATGGAGCATATCCATAACCCATGGTATTGACCCATACCCACTTGACTAGATACATTGCACTCATTAGATACATTGTATCTAAAGAAATACCCATGGATCAACCCATAACCCATGACCCATGACCCATGACCAAAATACCCATGGGCAAAGAGGAGCGTCCCACGGATCCCTAGCTATACGCTAGACAGATCCCTTAAGGGAGGGATCCGTGGGATCCGGGGAACAGTAGGCATTTTCTCTCTATAAATAGTGAGCCATTTCTTCATTGCTTCACACCCCTTTCTCACATACTTTCCCCTTGAGTTAAAAACTCTCTAACCACAGATCCAAGAGATCTATGTTTGTAGTTTTGTTTTTGTGTGATTCTCTAGGTTCCTCTTAAAGGCGAGATCACCACCTTTGAAGTCAAGCAAGCTCAAGTCCATGAGTTGCCATGCTTCCTCATCATCAAGACTACTGAATTCCTCTTGTTGATGGTTCTTTTCTTTCTCTAAGAAGTGTAGTGTTGAAGACATTAGTGAAAGATGTCTCAGGTGTCGAGACGAAGACATTAGTGAAGGGTGTCGATCATTCGTATTGTAGGCGTTAGTGAAGGGTGCCTAGAAGTCAAGTCACAAGACATTAGTGAAGGATGTCTTGAAGATCTAGTTAAAGGCATTAGTAAAAGGTGCCTAAAATGTACATTCGATATGGTGTGTTTCGATGTACAAGATAGATTAGTATTGGATCCAAGGATATTGATATCCTTGATGTTGTAATAAGGAGTTGGTCTCCTTTGGGGTTAGTCATTGGTGTAGTGTTGGGTAGTAGTTCCTCCATTGTAATGGAACTCGGTACTTAGCCTAGTACCGGATAAAGGGTAGGCGACGTTGTGGTAGGTGTGGTTCACCTTGGTGTGAAAGAACCCGGTGGTTAGCCTAGTACCGGAAAAAGAGTAGGCAACGTTGTGAAGGTTTCTCCACCATAAGGAGTCGGTGTTGTGTAGTGATTACGAACTCTCGAGTAGGTGACTCGGGGAGTGGAGTAGAGCAAGGAAGGTGTCCTTGTAGCCGAACCACTATAAATACTCGCGTTGTCGTTTTGTGCTTCTTACTCTTTATCTTTTGATTACATGTTTATATTTCTATATGCTTGTTTGTCAACATCCAACACACATCCAAATAGATTGACATAAGTCGATCTAAATAGTTTAAAACGAGTTTTAATTGGCAAAACTATTCAACCCCCCCTTCTAGTTTTCCACAACTGCCATCAGAGCTTCGTTACCAAGTTTCTTAAAGTATATTGTACTTTAAAAACTTGATACGATCCATGGTTAATTGAAAACTACAAAGAAGGTTTTTCATAAAATCAAACACCATGTCTTTTAAACCTCTTTGTTTAGATGTTGATTAGATGACAACATTTTTCTTATTATTTATTTTTCATTTAATTGCACTAATCCTCTTTGTCATATTGCTTAGTCAAAGCTCATACCTAACAAGCCATAGGAATCGCTTGGCAACAAGAATACCTTCCCTAAGAAGGTATCTTAAACACAAAGGAGCCGGAATTGTCTACTGACATTTGTTGTGTCATTTGTAAAGACATTCCTAAGTGCATTAGAGGTATGACTTTCTATTTATCTCTAAATGACATTAGCTTGATAATTAAGTATGCCTACATAGGTATTTATATGATTATCTTTTGTGCATATACATGTATTACATGTAGCTTCATTAGGAAGCCTTTTCTCACATACGTGTTACTTTTTCGTCTAAAGTCGTGGTATATAAAACTTGTGTTTTATTTCACTTAATCCAAAAATCATATCTTTCTAATAATAAAACAAAACACAAATCTCAAAAATTCCTCCTTCCCCATAAATAAACCATCAGTCGTCCACTACATCAAATCCCCACTTTTTCAAATCTTCCATTTTCAAAACATTACCTCTCACTCAAAACTTCATCTTCCTCTCATCTCATCTCATCTCAAACCAAAACCAAGAAGGTTCGTCATCAACATGGTTTACATCGCCCTCGTGCTCATCGCCTTAACACTCATAGCTCTTGTGTTCCCTATGATGAAGTTCACATACAGAGACATATACTTTGTTTTGGTAATCTACATTGGGGTTATATACCCAATCCTTTGTATCATTCTTAGCATTAAAATGAAATATTATTAATAGTCTAGTTTATCTAGGTTATTATTATCATAATGTGTTTATCATTTCTTTTGATTTATATCTTTCGTACTCTTTCGTGATACATTAGAAACCATGAATGCATGCTAAAAGAAAATGTAGGCTAAAACACATATCTTGGTATAAAACCATTAAACTTATGTTTTTATCAAAAATCTGCTTCTGTTACTGCAGATCCACGGATCCCGGCAAGTATACTAGCCGGATCTCTTATAGAAGGGAGTCGTGGGAACCGTCCTTCTGGATAACAGATTTTCCATGCAAAATAAAAACCACTTTCTTCCTAAAAGAAATGTTCTACTTGAATGTCAAACATTAAGTTAGTTAAATGGCACTGTTAATAAACATCTTGTAAAAACATTAGGTAATCATTGTTTTACCCGTAATACGTCACATCCTATTAACTTGTCTTTCCTATAGGTTTCGCTATGTCGTATGAATATGAGTTTGATTTTTCACTCACTAGTGTCTACACTCCTAACATCTCCCTTGAGCCCAACACACCTGGCAATCATGTCCGTGGGTTCAATAATCTCGAAACCCGTCACTTCCACGAAGGACGTATTGTCGACACTCCTCTACAATACGAAGAATGTATCAATACCTCCTTCCGAACCATAGGATTGGAATGTCTTCTCAAAATTAACGAGAAAATATGTCCAAGGTTTGTATTGGAATTCTTCTGTCAAGTCGAACTCGTTCATAACAAGGATCGTTCTCTATCTCTTTGGTTTTGGATCAAAAACCAAAAGTTTGTTTTAACCCTTGGGCAATTTGCTCAAATTCTCCGAATTCCAAATCATGGACAATGTGCCTTCACTGAAGATTGGTCTCTTGATTCTCTCTTCAACTTTCGTGAAGAAAATAGTCCATATTGTTCACACATACCTTCCCTACAAGACTTGACTCGCACAATATGCAAACCTCGACCCTATTACTCTGATCCAAACATTATCTGTACAAAGGATATCCGAGAAGAGTACAAGGCTCTCGCACTCATCCTACGGGAAAATGTTTGGAGTCTTAGGGGAAATCGAGAAATGCTTCCCGCTTGTTGTGCTCACATAATGTATTGTTTGCTAACACAACAACCACACAATCTCGCCTACTTCTTCGCAAGGCGAATTGTAAATCTTCAAGGCTCCAAGAACAAACTCATCCCTTATGGAATGTTCTTGACGCGCCTTTATCATAATATCATGTACTTCCACCCTCAATTTCAAAGTCCGTTGTATGTACTTGTGAACAAGATGATGGAACCTCTGAACACATCTCTCATGAAGACTTTCTCCATTCTGGAATCGGCAAACACTCATCAACCATTTGATGATCCTTCTAGCGAAAACGTTCAAGGAACTTAGTAATCTTTCAAATAGGATCAATCCTTAGTATTCATGCTTTATCAATGTAATCCAATTTCTTTCATGAAATAAAGCATTTTACATTTGATATCTTAGTGTTAGAACCTCCTTAACTAACCTTGAAATATAATGCATTGTCAAAATCATTGCATACCTTTAGTAAAGGTTCTGCTTAGCAGATAGACGGATCCCAAAGGTTGTGCTAGACGGATCCCTACTATTAGGGAACCGTGGGATCCGGCAGACAGAAAAATGCAATTGCAATCATTGTATTTCAAACATGTCCTTAGAACACTTCACACTAAGCTAGACATAGTGCCTTAAGGCAAATTAAGTCCTTATCAAGTTAAGTAGATCTCTCCTACATAACTCACCTAGATCACACTCAAGACGCTTATAGATCTATCGTTTCACTTAAACCCATTACTCTTTCGCTCTCAAGTTCACTCATCATTTTGAAAATCTTTCGATTATGGCAAAATTGATCATAATCATCCTTACCTCAAAATTGGTCAAATTTGATCAAATTATACTTTTTCCATCTTAAAGCCTTTAGGATACTCTCCAAAATATTATCCTAAGCCACTATCTAATCTCTAGGATCATTTAGCTCCATTTGACACTCTCATAATTTTTAGTGTCATCTTTGTTCATTCATTGGTACTCATGAAAGTTCCAATTTCTTCCATAAAAGGCAATCATTAGCTACATCACTCATTACCCTTAAGTATTTGAGCACCTCTTCATTTAAGACACTTAGATAAACTGAAACACTCAAGAAGAAATAGGCATTAGACCTTACAAACATCATTGCTATATTTTCTTAGCTGCTGATAGACGGATCCCTAGGATTAGCCTAGGCGGATCCCTCAAAGGAGGGAACCGTGGGATCCGTATGACAGATTTATGTCAACTCTAGCCAAAACAATCATTTCAAGCTCATCTTGCTAACTTGAACACTCCATCTCATCTTAAATGTGTTCCTAGATTAGTACAACTCTGAAGTTGACTCTTGTGCATGTTAATCATCACATTCCAATGAATTCTAGTGGCTTAAGTCTTGAATGCACTTGCCAAATCCTTTGCTTTATAAACCACATTGTTAGGACTCCTAAAGTCATCATCTTCATCCTCATTTTCAGCACTTAGAAATCTTTACAAACCTCTTGAAATCATCTCATCATGAGGAAAGCTCCAAGTGGTATCTCATCCACCAAAGAATCACCCAAGAATATTGCACGTGTTATACACGAAATCTCTTCAACCGAATCATCTCCGATCAAGTCCACTAATGAAAGGATTTCTCCTCCACCAATCAAACCAATCCCTAAAAGGGTAGTACCCACAAAACTACCTATGCCAAACACCACCATACCTCCTAGGCCAAACAATCCCATCTCCACTAAACCATCATCATTGGTTCCTAGAGCTATCTCATTTACAACTCCACTATCATCACCACACCTCTACAATTTAGAGGATTTGCCTCCTAGGCCGTCTCATCCTCCTCCACCGGCAACATTCTCCTCATTAGGAGGAATAATGATACAAAATCAAGGTGTTGAGTCAACACTAGCTCCGGCTTCCTTCTCGCTGTCACCATCATATAATCCCATTAGGATTATGAGAAATTATCAAAGTCAACCATCCGACCATATGGAAGTTGACACTTCTCTACCACCACCATCATTCTTGGTCGAGCCATCTTCAAATGTGCCTCCACCAATCCCTCCGTCGTTTGAGGCTCCCCAACCCGCTTCACTTGATCCTTCGCATCAAGCAATTTCATTTCTTCCACCACCACTACCTAGCCATGACAAAGATTGTTATCATTGTCAACATGTTGAAAGTTTGATACATGAAGTACGAGAAGATCAACGTTTCATGTTCTATCACCTCCTCGAACGTTTCGACGAGATTAAACCGAAACAAACTTGAGCTAGAGGATTTTTAGTGGTGTCCTAGTATCAAGCTTTACTTAGATAAGTCTAGTAATTCCAAGTCATGTATCGATCATTTTCTTAGTTTTTAGAGTCATGTATATCATACCTCTAGTTTTATTAAATGAAATTACATGCTACTTGCTATATTTCTGAGTATATGATTATGTTGTATAATACATATCTCACTTTGATGTTAACATTATTTGTTATATCACCATTGCTGAAATCAGTCATCAACCAGACGGATCCTTTTAATTTGTCTAGACGGATCCCTACAAGGAGGGAACCGTGGGATCCGTAAGACAGAAAACTATTTCTCTACTAACTTGAGTCATATTTGCCGGAAATTATGCATTATACTTGTTTTCTAATCTTTGTTTTGTAGTTATTCAATTTACACATGAAGACTTTAACACTCTAAAGCTAGGGGGAGCTTTGTGTCAAAGCAATACATTGCAAAATCACTTGCAATATTAGGATTATATTTCATGACGTCCCTTTGCAAAATTGCAATCATCAAGGGGAGCTTATTCGTCACTTAGACGAAACCTTTTGCAAACTTAGTTGCAAATGAAATAGCTTAGTATTATTTTTCTTGACGCCCTCACATAGGGATGGACTCGTCAAGGGGGAGTTAAGACGAGATCCTTTGCCGTTACTTGGTCTCTCCTTTTTTTTCTTTCTTTTCTGTTTTTCACATGTGTTTCTTAAAACAATGTGTTAGTTTCCTTTCGAAGCTCTTTTTGTTTCGACAAAAAGGGGGGGGAAGAAAGTAAAAACTACAAATTCAAACCTTTACGAATTTTAGCTTTTCCTTAAAATAATTTTATGTTTTGTCATCAACAAAAAGGGGGAGATTATTAATACAAATAAGCCGTAAAAACGTTTATTTATATTTTACGATCTTCTAATATTTTGTCGATAAAAAACGTAAAATCATTTTAACGAAATAAATAAAATACGTAAATAGTTTGAGCCAATAGTTTTCTAACACACTTACGTTTTCACATAAAACACTAAAACATGTATAAGTGATTTTATGATTTAGTAATACATATGTACAACAACTAGTGTTTACATATTGGGCAAATATATACATAACTAGTATGTATTATATAATGGGTAAATAACTACAACCCATGGAGCATATCCATAACCCATGGTATTGACCCATACCCACTTGACTAGATACATTGCACTCATTAGATACATTGTACCTAAAGAAATACCCATGGATCAACCCATAACCCACGACCCATGACCCATGACCAAAATACCCATGGGCAAAGAGGAGCGTCCCACGGATCCCTAGATTTACGCTAGACGGATCCCTTAAGGGAGGGATCCGTGGGATCCGGGGAACAGTAGGCATTTTCTCTCTATAAATAGTGAGCCATTTCTTCATTGCTTCACACCCCTTTCTCACATACTTTCCCCTTGAGTTAAAACCTCTCTAACCCCATATCCAAGAGATCTATGTTTGTAGTTTTGTTTTTGTGTGATTCTCTAGGTTCCTCTTAAAGGCGAGATCACCACCTTTGAAGTCAAGCAAGCTCAACTCCATGAGTTGCCATGCTTCCTCATCATCAAGACTACTGAAGTCCTTTTGTTGATGGTTCTTTTCTTTCTCTAAGAAGTGTAGTGTTGAAGACATTAGTGAAATATGTCTCAAGTGTCGAGACGAAGACATTAGTGAAGGGTGTCGATCGTTCGTATTGTAGGCATTAGGAAGGGTGCCTAGAAGTCAAGTCACAAGACATTAGTGAAGGATGTCTTGAAGATCTAGTTAAAGGCATTAGTGAAAGGTGCCTAAAATGTACATTCGATATGGTGTGTTTCGATGTACAAGATAGATTAGTATTGGATCCAAGGATATTGATATTCTTGATGATGTTGTAATAAGGAGTTGGTCTCTTTTGGGGTTAGTCGTTGGTGTAGTGTTGGGTAGTAGTTCCTCCATTGTAATGGAACTCGGTACTTAGCCTAGTACCGGATAAAGGGTAGGCGACGTTGTGGTAGGCGTGGTTCACCTTGGTATGAAAGAACCCGGTGGTTAGCCTAGTACCGGAAAAAGAGTAGGCAACGTTGTGAAGGTTTCTCCACCATAAGGATTCGGTATTGTGTAGTGATTACGAACTCTCGAGTAGGTGACTCGGGGAGTGGAGTAGGGCAAGGAAGGTGTCCTTGTAGCCGAACCACTGTAAATACTTGCGTTGTGGTTTTGTGCTTCTTACTCTTTATCTTTTCATTACATGTTTATATTTCTATATTCTTGTTTGTCAACATCCAACACACATCCAAATAGATTGACATAAGTCGATCTAAATAGTTTAAAACGAGTTTTAATTGGCAAAACTATTCAACCCCCCTTATAGTTTTCCACACACATATATATATATATATTAATATATATAGGGTTATGTTATTGTGGTGTACACTTTAAAATGAAAAATAATAGGTACAGTTGTGAACCGTTAGATCAAGCATCATAGATAAGAACGAGATCTAATTAAATGAGTGGTGTGATTGTAATAAAACTGAAAATGCATGGCGAATGTGTATGAGAAAATTAATTGCAGTCAACATTAATAAGTATCACGTTTTCTAAACGATACTTTTTAGCTTCATTAATAAGTCAACATTAATAATTAGTATCACTTTTTCTAAAAGGTACTTTTTAGTTTTCATTAGTAAGTATCACTTTTTTTTCACGTATCAATGAGAACTTAATTTATAGATACATCACACGATCCATTTTTTATTACACGTTTGTTTTGAATTATTTTGTAATTCACACACAATTGACGTATTATTTTTTTTAAACAAAATTGACCTATTCTTGACATACTATTTATTTATGACACATTATAGTTATAGTGACACACAACTTTTTAATACATATATAGTGACATATCTATTTTTTTGATACATATATACATAAATATCTTGATACATATATAATGACACACTAGTTTTTTTATACGTGTGACACTAAATTTCTTGATACATATGTAGTGACACTAAAGTTTTATAATACGTTATTAAGTGACACATCATATGGTGACACATTATTAGTGACACACTTAATTTCATGATATATTTTTAGTGACACACTAAGTTTAGTGACACTTAATTTCATAATACATTTTTAGTGTCACGTTATGTTTTTTTATATATATTTTGTGACACATTTAATCATTTGATACATTAGTAGTGATATACTAAATTTCTATTGAAAGACTAGAAACACGTATAGCGTTGTAACAATTTTAAAGTGAAAACACTTGAAAAAATTTTAAAAAATTAGAAGCATGTAAAGATTTAGCTACCCACGGTCCAACTGCTTTAACTTTCATTGTAAAGTTTATGTATTTCATTTTAGGCCAAAAGCCTTATAGCAACATACTCTGCTTACTATAAATTACACCGCGAAAAGATAATACATACACATTCAAAAAAGGCATGATCTAATAAACTCAAGCCTTATAGGAAACAAAATATTAAACACTCTAGTTTTTGTGTTTATGAATACGTGATCGCACAAATATCAAAACTACCATTTATATACACCATCTTAGGCACCAGTTGCTACAATCATCCAATAATCTCCTAAGGACTAATATATCATACTCAGTTTCATAGCAACTTTGTTGATCTTTTCCCATATGATGCAGCAAAATTTCATTCTCCTAATGGAGTTAAGTATAAAATAAAATTAAACAAGTAATTCAAAACATTGTTGACATACTAATTTTATGTTTACATATTTCTATTGTTGACCAACGCAAGTTCACAGCTAATGCATAATACAATTAAAAAAACTTAGAAAAATGGATACATCAATAAGAAACTCAGAAAAATTGATACATCAACTGATGTATAATACATATAAAGAACCCCCTAATGAAAAAATCAAACAAAACCCTATTTGAAACCTTTCGAAGCCCGAACCTTACTGGTTTGTAAGAAGCCGGAAAAGGCGGTGGCTAACACAGGCGGCGGCGGTGGTTTGTAGGAAGCCGGATGAGGCGCCCAGGGTTCCGGCAAGGCAGACGCGCCACAACCATGAAGAGATTGGCTTAATATGTGTGTGTTAGGCGGGGAGTCGATCTTGATCTTGAGATTTGGAGGTTTCTTTGTGTGAGAGAAAGGTTTTTTCTGTTAAAGGTGAAAATGAGAAGATATGGGAGGGATGATGGAAAAGTCAGATCTGGTGAGAGTAGGTTAGCATTAATTTAGGGAGCACGTAAAATCACCGAATTACCCTTTTGGTTAATTTACATCTTTAATTGTAGTTAAATTATGAAATGACACATGCCATATTTTGATTGGTGCCTATTGTATTCTACTTTAAAGTGTTCACTACATGAACGTAAGTATATATATATATATATATATATATATATATATATATATATATATATATATATATATATATATAGGCTCCGGTTCCATTGAGAAGGTTTTTATTTTGAGAAGATTGAGAAATCTTCGTTTGAGCAAATTGATTCATGTTTTTGAATTGATTCACAAGTAAACATCATTTTATGGTGAATCGAATCTATAAATCACAAATTTGATTCACAAATCATTGTTAAAATCGAGT